>JASKDV010177113.1:0-12930 GCA_032466395.1 Aegires albopunctatus
AGGTGACCGCTATGAAGAGGGTAAATATATAGGAAAAACGCAAGGGTGTCACAGACCAGTGGCCGTTAGTACAGGTGACCGCTATGGAGAGGTGATCGTTAAGGCAGGTTTGACTGTAGATATAGATCTATCTATTTTGCGTCATATTATATCTTAAATTAGTTTCTTTGAGTTTTCCTTGTTGATTTAGAGGAGTCAGCAGGAATGTCTACAAAGTTGCATGTGATCTTTTTTGCATCATTACTTTGCTTCATTCTTCCCTTTTGATTGTAAAGCTGTCTAGTGGAGTTTTTCTAACATGGGTGTTACTTCTGAGTGTCGTTATTTATGACAAAATGAAAGCTCCTCTACTGTTGATATTTTTTGTAAGCTGGTTGATATCCCGTTAAAGAAAGGGTTCCCATACTGTGATGCCATAGTCCAGGGTGAATTGAATTAGTCAGTAATAAGATGATTCATATATCAGATATTAGTTATTTTTATAGATCTATTTGTAGATCGATAATCTTGAAAAATAAAAGCTGGAATCTGCTTTGAAGGAAAGGAAAGGTTTTATATTTATAACAGTTTCTTTCACCCCTACATATTTGTTATATCACATTTGAATTTATTCATTTATTATTTTTGCTAAATCTTCAAATCCAGTTAGATGTACTTTTATTTTACTTTTAAAGGTTGTTGTAGGAACTCATAAAACTATTGCCTTTTATGCATTATGTTTCAGACCAAGATACCAGGATTAACTGAAACACTAATTTATGACAGAATAGTGTTTTGTTGCAAGCAAGGCAAGTTGAGATTGTCTGAGGCGACAGGAAGGAGACGACTAAAGCAAAGGTCAATTATAGTTTGTTGTTTTACAATTTGTAATCAATTTTTACAGTCCCTGCCAAATGTGTCATACCAGATAACGTGACATTTCGGATAAAGTCACAGTAAACGACTGTAACAGGATTTTTCCTCTATATAACAGCCACTAGATAGTGTCAGGGGGGCTTTGCTTAATGTACTGGAGCATGGTTTGATATAAGGAAAAAAAACCCTCTATTGAAGGCAAAATTTGATGATGGAAACAAAGTTTTTCATGCCGCTAATGAGCATTGATGCCCATTTCCATTGGTATGATGCCATACTGTTTGGAAACTCTCAAAAGCTAGACAACCCTGCACTGAAGAATGCGAGAAAACAAAATCACACATCTATGTGAGACCAACCATTCTCCAAACTCTTGTGCAACACAGGCTGGTCAAAGCATGCCGTCTCGGGTGTGATTTTCTTTTTGTATGAGTTGTCTCAAGTGTGTTAAAAATTGTCTGCTGCCGGCTAATACGATGATGACAGCCCGAAGTAAATATACCATGTATTGCGCCATGAATTTAAGGCTAAAGGATCCTCTTCAAGGAAAAGGTGATGTTAGTGGGGTGAGACACATCAGTCACTATTAAACTCACATTATTTCATTGAAACAGATAACGTCATGCTACGTACGGATAGCATTATAGATGCACACTAGAACAGATCCCGTGACCAAAAGTAATAGGGACTGTATCTGCTAAAACTGTCTTTTTGATTTGAATCTGCCGTGTCCATACATGTATGTCCAATAGATTGTGCATGACCACAATTTATTCCATTTTATGTAAAAACAAATTTTGAACACATTTGTATTTATCTCAGCCATGCCAATCTCATTTTTTTACAACACTGTTTGGCATCCTTTGTAAATAAAAGTTTTGATAGGGTAGTGTCAACTTCACACCGGGCAGACAGGGTTAGATTATGAAAATGATTAAATGATACACATTTTCATGCTAATATTGAAATTTATTGTTCATTCATTTGTTTATATTGTTGTTGTAGGTATAACATGAACGGTCAAGATTACTATTAAAAATAAGTTGAGAAGATCTGTAAGATTGAGTAGCAAAGTATTATATCATTTTGCCCAACATTCTCACCCATAATGCTCTTTTCTCCCTCCTCCACTTGCAATAAAGTAGAACACACTAGTAATGAACATGCTTGAAGGAAATAACGAACGATTATCTGTACCCCATTTTTTCTCCTCTTAATTTCATTAATTGTTTTTGCCTGTAATTGTAATGAACAAGTGATAACGAACTGATGGCGTTAACGAACAAGTTTTCTTGCCCATCAATCTTTATTTCTTCTTTGTTCGCAACTGAAATAACGAACCTGCCCATGGTGGAAGTTCTACGGCCCCTGGAACAAGGAACAAGTAGGCTAGCCTACTAATTATTATAGTTAGCTGCGAAGATCTCAAAACAGATTATCGATCGTAGCCCATAGAGTATTGTCTCTTTGTTAGCCAGGGCAAAGGCTAGGCCTCTCCACCTCTCCCAAGTGGCTTTGTTGTGGTGTGTAAAGTTGATTCTCAGTTTGATATTATATGATTTAGATTAGATCTATTACATGTACTTCAGTCGTAAGAAATCAGTAAACATGAGCTCAACATGCAAGTACTATGGGAAGTGAACATTGGGACAATGTCGAAAGTTGACACTCGCAAGAATTTGTAAATCTATTCGATAATTGCACCATAAATGACATCTAAGATGAGAAAAACATCCAAGCATATGATATGAAGTAAGTAAATGAGTATAAAAAGATAGGCTTATCTCCATGTTTTATTTTATTTCTTCATTTCTTTAAATATTGTTTTACATTCTTTTGTTTTCAGATCTATCAAACTTGGCTGTTCTGCTAAAATCAGAGCTGCACTTAAAGACATTGATGGGGAGTGGTTTTTGGTTGTTACATTTGTTGACCTTGTTCATGATACTCATGTCCCAAGTGAAGAGGTAATTCCATTAAGATTTAAAGCAGCACTGCCTCTCTGAATCTGTCTTCATTAGTTATATCTCAACAAGTACAAGGTATTGTTAATCACCGCAATTCAGCAAATGATGCTTATCTTAACTATGGTAGTCACCTGGAACAAATCCATTATCTGGATTTTTCAAGGGAAGGTTATGAACGGCATATAGCAGTCATTTTTAAGGTCTGAAGTCTGCTTTCTCCTCTTTTCGTTTATTGTACAGGATGGTCATTTGTCTAAAACAGCTGCAGCACGTGATTTTGAGTACAAAAATGCTTTTGAACATTGTTTCCGTTGGCCACAGAATTGAGATGTTTTACACAATTGATCCCTATTTTCATTGCCACTAGTCTTTATGACGTCCTATTGCAATATAATTATTACTCATTAAAATGAGAAGTCTTGGCATGGCCAACAAATATCAACCTTGTACAGGGTATCCCAGACGCGATGGCTGCCAAAAGGCAACAAGGGAAACAAAAGCCGCTTAGCATAAAGCAAATTTCTTTATTAAAATATGCAAAAGAAAATTGAGACAAAACGTTACATAATTTATTACATAAATAGACTATCTACATTTTGCTATTGTAACATTTATAAAAGGTGCTCCACATGACCACCATCACATCACGCAAAATGCCTTTCTGTGTTCTGACGAGGAATTGTTGAGAAGCATTATCACACTGTTATGGTGCTGTAGATTTCACAAGTACTTCCACTCGATATCTTAGATCACAAAGGTTTTGGGATTTTTCACCTGAGGACCTTGACATGCCAAATTCATTACTACGAATTTGAATAGATTACTTTGGCGTCATTGCGGCTGATGATTGGACAACTTTCACAATCTGGTCATTTCGCACTGTTTTGGTTAGAAAGTGTAAATCTAGATCTTGAATTACCCCAGTAATATTTATTATAACCTGTTTTGGTGATTTCAATTCAGCATATTTTTTAGTGCAAATTAGTACAAGATATGGCTGATGTAACGACGCTTATCAAGTCTACTGAAATATTCTGTATACCATATGGTGTCTGTATGTCCACACATGATTCTTTTCATATTTGGTGTGAATAGGTGCAAAAAAGTGAAAGCTATTTATTGCTTTCTCGCGGTAATAGAGTCTGGGACACTAGGCTCATTATACATACCTTTTCAATAATGTAGGCTTGAATGGCAGGAGTTTCTATCTTTTTACTTTATCGCGTTTTATCCTCCTAAAAATGTCATATTTGCACAAGGTAGCCAATTGTCTTACTTTAAGGTTTTGACTGGAACAAAAGGTGCCTTCTTTGTATGCAAGCTTAACTGTCCATATCATTTTTTAAAGAGATAAGTTTGCCAGGTGAAGTAGATGTTAGTTTTAGGTTTTCACCAGATAAACTTATTATTATTTTTGTTTGCTCTGGCCTCTAGTTCTATGGGAACCAAAATGCTAGAAATGTTATGAAGTGTTTTTTCAAAATTGATTGATTTATTTTCATGAAAAGGTTATTGAGTTTTACAAAATAATGTAAATGTTTTCATTTTTTTTGTTATATGATTCAGTGAAATGTAATAGCTAGAAATTGAATTGTTTCAAGTGTTGTACAAAAAGTTTGTTCCTATGATTACCAGGTTCTACAAACATTTCCGGAGAAGAGGAGATTTAAAGAGACAGCAGCTTTATCAGCATTACTCTCTTGCAAGAATGTGACAACTAGACTCATCATGCAGGTAATTGAAATGGAGCAGGGTATCAGACCATCAGCTAAAGATGTTCTTAATTGGAAGGCAAAATTGAACAGATCATCTTCAACTAGTACAGATGCGAAAGATGTGAAAGAAATCGTCAATGAAAACTATAAAGATAGTGACAGCATTCAGTCTGATGCAAATGAAACTAATGGTAAGCCCTTGTTTGTAATTTTGAATGTAAACTTGACTTATTTGTTGTTCGGGTCGGCTAGTCCTATATAGACCAAATCATTTTGGAACGGATTCATTTACTATCATGGCCAGCAAAGAAGCAACTTGTATCGTTGCTGATTCTTTTGCTATTTGAAAATTAAATTTCGATTGAGAAGAATCCATCCTTGTGCCACCACTTAAACAAGAAATCGCGATGGAAAACTCTGCCGAAGTCTTAAACAAGCCTTTTGTCGTCATACCTCCGGCACGGGTGAAAGTGGGTGTTGTCAAAAATGAGACCGGATCACCTCTGTCCCCATCACAAGTCAAGGTGGGAGTAGTTCTCGACGACGAATTCATACGCTCTGTGGAGCAAATGGAATTGGGGGTGGCTATTGAATATGATTCTTGGTCTCTTTACTGTATGACCCCCGATATGAGTTATTGTTCTGACAACATTGAACATCGCGAACAGAACTTCGATGGCAAGGAATACGAATCACAGTCTTATGAAGATGTGCAGACTCTTCTTCAGTTATTCAAAGAGACGCAATGTAATGAGAAAGTTAAGGATCATGAAGCGCAACTCAAAGATAACGACGAATTGCCGTCATACCTAGTAGCTTCCAAAGATGATGCTGGCAATAATAATGTTGTTTTAGCCACATGAAACCAACTCATCGATGAACATGAACATTCATCTTTGAGCGTCCAGGACAAGTGTTGTTCAGTATTGCTATAACTTAATCGTACTCTTGTAACATTATTTCTTTCATTTTTCGGTCTTTCATGTCCACATTCAATTTGTCTAAATTTATAATATGCTGCTTATATCCATGTTTTTTTATGATCATTATAAACTATATATTCCATTTGTAAGAGATCTATGATAATCATTGTAATATGCTGCTTGTATCCATATCTTTCATGATCATTAATAAAACTACAATCCATTTGTGAGAGAGAAAGAAAAAAAAAATGTATCGGAGCCTCCTTTTCTTCCTGATTTAGGGACCACTTCTTATATTAATTGCAGCCCTGAATTTTTCAAATGCTTTCCAAGATAAATGTATTATGAGAAGAAACAAAAGAAAATTGTTTGATCTTCAAAAAAAATTTAAAAATGAAATTATATGTTACACGCCAAATTTTGAGTGTTATATTTATATGAAAAGTATGCATTCCAATTCAAAGACTTTCGCTATACTATATTTATATTTGTCATTTAATCTCCACATATTTATTGTATCTATTGATATGGCTTTAAATATTCTGCCATTCTACTTATTATATCAATATCATTCATATCAAGCAGAGTAAAACCACACCGATGTGTCTTTTCCTGATGGTTTACCTCAGGGATAAGAATGGATGAAATAGGGGCTTAAACTTATAAAAAATAATCAAGTCCTATGCACGTCAAATCCTGATATTGGCAAGGAGTTATGCTATAAATCTACTTTATTCGCACGCAATTGCAGTGGGATCCAATTAAGTATCTAGCAAAATTATAAAGTAAAATAAATTCTGCTTTAAGCCAATTTTCTCAATTAAAAGGTGGTACTATTAAGCAGTGTCACAATTATTATCTCATCCTGTATCTTTAAATCATTGTATCTATATTGTTCACTTTTAACTGAAATCCATACCCAACCATTCCTATGATGGATCATTCTTTCATTTTCTGTTTTCCTCTTCAGAAAATCTATTAAAAAAAGATGGGGAATTCCCGCAAGACAATTCCCAATGCCATCACGAGGATGGACAAGCCATGCCATCCAGTCATGGTTTGGCAAAAAAAAGGAAAATGTGGTCCTCCCATGACTCCATGTCACATCTTACTCAAGACCAGGACTGTCGACCATCTTTAAACCTCATTGACATAAAACCTGAAATCAATAATGAACTGGAAGAAATTCACAATGGCAAATCTTCTTCATCACATTTACATGCAGCATCACCAATGGCATCTAGATCTAGTATATTTGATAAAACAGAACAAGAAAATGTAAATAATTTAACATCTTTGTCATTCAGCTCTAGTCAGAAACAAAATGAATCTGCCCTCAAGACTGAACATATCCAATCTGTTTCTGGTTCAAAACAAATGCTTTCTTCTCCTGATAATGATAGCTTGACGGATGATAGGCTTCCGGAATGGTCAAATGATGATAGTTATCCAGATGTAGAAAGAAATATTTGTGCAACTGCGAAAAGTTTTCAAGATAAAGAGGAAGAAGATGAAGACTACTTCTTCTTCAAAAGTCTCATACCCAAAATGAAATGCCTAAACGATATTCAGAAGTTAGAATTGCAATCCGAGTTGACCATGGTATTTTTGAAACACTTGAGGAGGGCACGTGAAGCTCCCTAGCCAACAAGTGGACATGGATTAGGCAGATTCGTTGTTTGAAGAACCACAATACATATCATAACAAGTGCATTCGTGTTCATGATCATTGGAATAAGGTGACTTAAACCATTAATTGTAAATGCACGATATGCATGATAACTATCTTTAGAAAAATTGACTTTTAAATACCATCAAGGGACTAACCTTTTGGCTGAGTTACATTTAAGCCAAAAGTTGGTGCATTTAATGGAAATCTCTTAATATTCTCTCTATAATAATACCAACTGTATTAAAATGGACTAATATAGATATACCTGTGATACCCGTTTTCTTTTTTCAGGTCTGTATAAATTATCCGTCTATAGGCCAAATGTGCACTAGAAACTATGTGGCTTAAATCATAGAATGCAATACTAGGTTTCATGGCATTTTAAATAACTTCAGGAATTCTAGTTTTTCCTAGTTTTAGCTTTTGTTTTTTTTCATATATTTTTTAGATCTAGAAATCTTGATTTAGTTTATTCTTATTTCATCTATGTAGTCTCTGTAGTCTTGTTATTTTTGTCTCTTAAACCGAAATGTTTGATTTGTCCTGTGTTGTCTTCATTCTAGTAGAATTATTTTATATAATTCTTGTTCTTTTATTTTAGGTTTCATGCTGTAACTGTACTGTGTTCTGGAGAGCAGGTGCCACATGGCCTCTCTTATGTAACAAAATGGCTTAAGTCAGAATGCATGGTATCAAAATGACCTAATTCAGTGACAAAATGGCTTAAATAGAGGCAATATTGTTATAATGGCTTGTCTTTGCATTTTTGAATTATAATTTTGCAAATTGCATCTACATCCAATAAGTTGATAATAAATACTAAAAACCCAACTTCATCCAATAATGATTTTCTTCTGAAGTGGGTTGATTTTCTAGAAAAAAAATTTAACGCTTAGCAGGCGGGCGGCATATCTTGCCGGCCAAATTTTTATACAGGGGTGATGCACAGAAAACCTTGAAAAATCTGGTTTCTTTGTTGTTCTTTCGATGTCTGACCGGCTATTCTGAAAATTTAGATTACCTATCACTTAGCCTCGCCCTTGCGCTCCTGCCATTGGCCCAAAAATTAGGCCTCCTCATGATCAATTTTCTTGTTTCAACTAAATTTTATGCCTATCACTGGTTAGATAAAAGAAAAATTGTAACCAATCAGAGAATAATGGGCTGGTCTCTTGCCCTGCTGGTCAGGGTTTGCTATTCTCAAAAAAGTGACGCAACATTACGCTCATATGCTCATAACGCATCCTAAGGTGGGTGAATATATAATCAAGCCAACGGAATCATGCAAATCATGATACACTCTATTCGTCATATGTATTATAATGCTAGTTGCATTATCCATTTTCCATAAGACTTTATGATAGGAGATCTGGACATGTGACCGCTCTTTTTTCTTGTTATGAGCTCAATGGCGATGAAGGATCAATTGCAGATCACAAGCAACGAATGATTTGTCTGTCTGAGACTAGTGGGCAAGATGTTCCTCAACACACTTTTATTTCATGTTTATGTTGATTCTTTAAAATATAATGTATGTTCTGGTATCAAAATTCAAGAATGATTACAATGAAATTTGTAATTATATAATTTCATTGTACTGTAATTGATTATTTTGTAGTACATGTACTTTGAAACCGTAGCTTAAAGGATTATATAAATTGAGATGATATTTTTATTTATTGAAAGTCTTGTTGTTACTTCATTTTCAATTTTTGTAAAGACAATCTTGTGTTAGGGTTGTAAATCTTTTTTGTCCTTATTCACATCTTAAATTTCATAAGATACTAAAATACAAACAATAGGTTTGTTTCCTTCTAGTATTATTATAATTATGTTCTGCAGAGAGCAGGTTAGAATTAGATTCTCAATCTGGCCTATGACGAGGTTTGATCGTTTTTTTTTTAATACTTATGAATCATGAATGCTCAATGAAATGAAAACAGTATTAGTATTAGAGTCAAGTAATTGACATTTCATTTAGACCAGATCACTGTAGATTGAAGTGTCCGAAATTCAATCCCCAGATTGAGTCCTTTATAAATTTTGTCCAATGTACTCAAGTGTGGAACGATCTTGTCAATATATACTAAAGGAACGTTCCTTCCATTCATTTGTATGCACCAGGTATCCCTATGGTACCTCGAATTTTTGAGTCTTGTATATTTACTGTGAAAGGTATGTGAAGTACATGTATAAGAGTAAAGCCTGCCCTCAGGTCTACATCATCCATACAGACTGATTTTTCTCCGTACAGAAAAACGGGATACAGGGGAACACTAATTGGATAGAGCGAAAGCAGAATAAAAAATCCGCCCATTGCTGTCTGGTTGCTTTGAACAAAGCAAGTGGTGAAATACAATATTAGTCTATGCAACCATACATTTTCTGTGCATGCAGTTTGTTTGGACACTGACGAGGTCTTAGACAAGAGTAATGTTTGGTCTTTGGACTTGATTATTTCAATTCTCGATATAATCTCTATAAGAACATCACAGGGATTCAAAGAATTCC
Source organism: Aegires albopunctatus (assembly GCA_032466395.1). NCBI lineage: Eukaryota > Metazoa > Mollusca > Gastropoda > Nudibranchia > Aegiretidae > Aegires > Aegires albopunctatus. The sequence goes on from JASKDV010177113.1 coordinate 9,644, forward strand.
AAAATAATGCAGCAAGGTTGGTTAAAAAGCAGAACAAAGTATGTCACATAGCACCAGTCCCTAAATAGAACAAATAGCATACACATTGCTTATGACTTGTTACAAAGGTCTCATAGATAAAGCACCCACTGAAAAGAATGCTAAGACTGAATAATGCTGTTCATGATCAAAGGTCATCGTTGGACGATTGTTTATTTAAATAATCACTGCAAAGTCAACAAAGTACAAAGCGCCTTGAGCATGTCTACGCTGTGGATATGTGCTCTACATAAGAACGACTTTTACTTTGTATGAGTCGCATTAATACTTTCCATTATTATTATTTCTATTGTTGTTGTTGTCCTTCTTCTTCCTCTCCTCCTCCTCCTATTCCTTCTTTTTTTTTTTCTCTTCTCCCCCTCCTCCTTATCTTTCTTCTTCTTCATCTCTTTCGTCCCCTTCTTTACATTATTATTATTATTAATATTATTATTATTATTACTATTATTATTATATAGACACCATAAACCCATCTTCACCACCTGAAAGCTAATCTGTATGAGGAGGGGAAAAAATATTGGGGTAGGGTACATACATATGTATTACATGTATAATTTATTGTTACACGCATGTATAATGTATTGCTTTCTATTTTGGGAATCGGATAGCTCAGAGGGTAAGATGTTTGCCTGCCAAGCTAAAGTACCTGATTCAAAGTTGTGCAAGCTTGTATTTGAAAATTATATTTCTTGGGTTTCCTTCTGCTTCCTATCCACTATCCATAAGTTGCTAGGAATAGGATAAAATGAGTGCCAGGTCCTATTGGAGATGGACTTTATTTAATCTAGGACTAAGGAGGTGTAAGTGTAATACTCATGTGAAGAAACCCGTAGCTGTTTATAATTATATGGCAGTCCTGGAAAGCCCTGAGATCAACAAAGTAGTGGAGGAGAAGCTTAAATTCAATACAACAACAACCCATAATAAAAAAATTCATATAACCCAGCCTCAGAGTCAACAAATAATATAAATACAAAGTAAGGGAGACAATCAAATCATATGTTCTGATTTGTATTAATGTACGTAATTGTCTCCCACAGCAAGTACTTTTCTCTCTGTAAACTATGTGTATATATGTATGTTGTATTGAATTTTACCCATGTCCACTACTTTGGTGATATCAAGGTTTTCTTAGACTGCTTTGTAAACAGCCAAAGGATCTTTTACATGCTTATATTATACACATGGGAACTCCGATATTATAGTCCTAGCAATAGCAACTTAAGGATAGGGGGCAGACGGAAACCCGAAAATAAATTTGGATTTTAAATTCAAGCCTGCACGGGTTTGAACCAGGGACCTTTGGCTTGGTACTCCATGCCAACAGTTACTCCATTATGGCTTTTAACTTAGCTCTTTGGTATAAACTAATAGATTCAATGACAGCAACACGAGTTGGTGTGAGTGGAATTCATGCATACTGAGGCAAATAACAGCTTTTTTCCCCAGAAAAATCGGCCTTTGTTTTGCCATTATGATCGAGGCCTTATGACTTGACAGACTAAATTAGGGGTTCTTATATACAAACTATAATGAAATACGATACACTTATCTTAGACAAGGGGAATCCCTTTCTTTATGGTTTCCCCTTGTCTGAGATATATTTCACTATACTAATTTTGTAATTCTCTGTTTGTTTGTTCGTTTGTTTGTTTGTTTATCTTGACAAAGACTCTTTAATCGAAACGTCGACTGTGTTTTGTTTTTGTTCATATTCTGGTACAGTTGTTTCTTGTTCTTCTATTCTGTTTATACCCAACCGCGGCTTTACATATAATAATTACTATTGGAGTGAATAACAAATCTTTTTAAGATCGCTAGAATCCAAAAAGCTTTGTCGACGCATTGATGCAACCATGCCAACCAATGTGATGAGACATTCTATATTCTAGTACGTAAAATCTAAACACAATGCAGGAAGCACAATCATAAACCAAATCAAATCAACAACAATACAATTAATTAATGTAGCATCATTCTTTCTCGAACGTTTTCGACTAGTAATTAAAAACCAACAAACAAAAAACAACAACAACCACAACAACAAAAACAAAATAAAAAGGTAAACAAACAAAAGGCAACGAAACAAAAATATAACCCCACAGAAAACTTTTTTTTTTTTCATACTCAAAGCAAGAACAGCAAAAATAAAAACGAAACAAAACTAAAATTAGTTAACCCAAAACTGCCAAGATTTTGCTATCGAAAATAAGCTAGACGTGCGACGTAACTATTAATTCAAATACAATTGTTGGTACCATTCATGCACAGACTTCAATACCTCGTGAATGATTAAGCATGCGTTACATTATATTTTCTATTATTAAAAAAAATCTCATTCTGATTGACATCAAATTTCAAAAGCGTATAGCACCAATACTGCAATATCGACAATCAAATGCTAATATAATCAAGTCTACATAATAACTTTTCAGCAACTTACATGGAGCATGTTTCCATGCTACAATAGCGTGCTCACAGCGCCGAGGAATTGTGGGAGCGGCCGTAATGCCATGATGTCTTCGTGAAAATGTTCCTAGTTGATTCTCTACATTGTTACTTGTACTACCTGTGGTCAAAAGATTAGAAACAATGATAATACATGTAATAAAAATACGGATATTTATTTAAATTGTAATTTATAATAGAAATATATGTATGGTCAATAGCTCTTTATGTCTGTGAGTGCTGGACGTTAGACAAGGAAAGTGAGAGACGTTTACAGGCTACAGAGATGTGGATGTATCGTAGAATGTCGGTTATCTCTTAGACCGAGAAACTCAACAATGAGAGGGTCCTACGAAAGGTCGGCAAACAAAACCAAGTATGCTGATGTTAATTACAAAGGGACATCTTCAATTCCTTGACCACGTAGTAAGCGATGACGGTCTGGAGAAAAGCGTCATCTCTGGAAAAATTTAAGGGAAGAGAGACAGAGGCCGGCAGAGAAATGACGTACCTAAAGAGTCTAAAGGCCGTCTGTAACCAGGGGACCATGACAGCTGGCGACTTTATCGGAATGGCAGACAACAGAGGAAACTGGAAAGACATGATCGCCAATGTCTGCAATGATGATGATGATGATGATGGTGATGGTGATGGTGATGGTGATGATGGTGATGGTGATGGTGATGGTGATGGTGATGATGATGATGATGATGGTGATGGTGATGGTGGTGATGATGATGATGATGATGATGATGATGATGATGATGATGATGATGATGATGATGATGATGATGATGATG
>JASKDV010177135.1:0-12926 GCA_032466395.1 Aegires albopunctatus
GTCCCCCCCCCACCCCCCCCTCTCTCTCTCTCTCTCTCTCTCTCTCTCTCTCTCTCTCTCTCTCTCTCTCTCTCTCTGTATTATCATACGCATTTCATAATGTACAAAATGTACTGTAAAATGTAGATCACACAGTCTTACACAGTCTTAGTGTTTATTTCCACTTCTTAGTGAAGATCTCGATCTACTCCATCCAAAATCTATGGTCACGGTGTGAGTCAAAATACGTCTTTCCTGTTAGGATTTCGTTGACTTGAGTCGTTCTTATCTTTTTAACAAAACCACCACATGCATTATGATTGTGTATAACAACAACAACAATAACTGCATCAAAACTAACTCTAACAACAGCAGTTGAACAGCGATAACAGTGTAATGATGTTAATGATGATGATATTGACGCTTTTCGTGATGAATAACTACGACTTTCTTCTTACAAATTAATGTACTTACTACAAAATGATGAAATATTTTGGTTTTTACTTTATCTTCTAACTCGATTGAATCATTGACACGATACAGCTACGTGACATGCAATATAAGATAATGATTACAAAATAACATTAAAATAAATACGCGTACCAGTAAACAAATAAGCAGCTCACGGTCACTTTACGAGCATCGAATTGATTCATAATATGGCAATCAATCTTTTTCATCATTAACGGGACGCCTATTTAAATTTCATTTCCTCTCTTAAATCTTAAAATAACTCCTGGCAAAAAATATGTTTTTAACCCGATAAATACGCGTAGGTTACAAGTGAAACAAAAGATAGAAGGTAGGTTAGATCTTGAAATCTTTTCTTATAGTAACAAGTTAGCATAGATTCCAAGACCTTGAAAGACAGATGTGTTTACAATCATTTGTTTACTTATATCTAGACATTTAAATGTTATCGATCAAGGCTACCTAGCTTATCTGATTATGCGGATATAGTAAACAGATGCTATAAAGCCTCTAGTTTTTCTTGAATTAAGGATTCAAAAATATAATTTGAATTTTATATCCTAATTTAGAGGCACAATGCTGTGACTCTGACACAGTGTTGCAACAGTTGATTACAAAAATAGTAAAGAATGAATTTGATACAGTTATTTTTCTTCTTTAGACAGGATCATCTTCATAAATTCGTTCATCTGTGTGAACTTGTGTCAGTTGCCCTCGGCCTCCCCCAGCTCCCTTTTCAAATAAGCTTAAATCTAAAATTTGATAACATTAAATTGGTTAGATCAAGTCAAGATATTAGTATATAAATAGGTCTCTTTACGCTCTTTCCCTTTTCGTAAAAGTGAATACGTGTGAGTTGATTTAACGAATAGCTACCGTATATGTATAACTAAACAAGTGTATGTTTTCACCTCGCAAAAATCCATAGTCACTTTAAGCAATTTTCTGACGTATTGAGTATTGTTGTCATGTAGTCTAGGCTTTTTCTAATTTGCCTATCATTGTCACTGTGTAATGGACTATCGATGCTTTGTTGATGGGTCAAAAGATAATTGGCTTATGAATTTAACTGTATAATTAGAATTTGAGTGAATACGCAATATGGTGTATATCATCTGAGGCATTGCTTTTCTTTCTTCTAAAAACGACTTTTGTCTAAATGATGATAACATCAATGCCACTAAATAAAACCCAGCAACAATAACAACACCAATGATACTGACGGTAGTAATGATGATAATTATAATGATAATAATATCAATAATAATAATAATGATCCTTATACATGTAATACATAAATGATAATGATATAATAATAGTAATGATAATTAAAATAATAATATTATTAATAATAATAATAATAATAATGATAATGATAATAATAATTATTATAATAATGATAATGATATTAATAAATAATATTAATAATATTGATAACAACAACAATAATAATATAATAATAATAATAATAATAATAATAATAATAATAATAATAATACATTGTGATAATAACAATAATGGTAATGATAATCAATTTAACACCTGGTACTCATTTAACACCCGATGAACATGATGAGAAAAAAAAAGAAGTGAATAACCTTTCCCAGGGACCAAGATCGTGACTTATTGAAATCGAAGTTGGGACTCCCCCATCTGTTGTTTTGTTCATCAGCCAAATTGTTTACCTCTATAGGAATATCTTATTTACAACTTTAAAACAACTTACGGTATCATAAAAAAGTATTATCACCATAATTTCCTATCTTTGTGTGTGTTTTTTTTAACAGGACCACTACCACTCAAGATGAGCACTTGAAAGTTGGCTGCATCGGTTAATTTTACCAACCGAGCATCTTGAACATCACTTTCAATGCCGGAAATGTGCCCACACACGGAAAGACTACAATATTATGGTTTGTGTAACCAGACATTTTAACACGTCAGATCTGATACCGTGTAGATGGTTTTCAAACGTTTTCCCTTTCAGTTTTACATAGCCAGGGTTGTCTTTTCTTGTTGGTAAGAGAAAATGACCCATGCGAAAAGAAGGCCTCTTGAACTCACCATCAATGGGAGTGGTTTTCGAGAGACATGCGACGACGATAAAACACCAGAATATCCTCTTAGCGACGACCATCCACTATCTTTGCACAACAGAGCATCATTATTGAAAGCGAGGACAAATTCAGAGACGGTGCCGAAATGTGAAGTTGATATTGTTTTACCACTGCCTTTATCATCCGAGGTTGGAATTTTAAAATCTCCAAATTTAAAAGAATCAAATTTGGAAGCATCTACTGAGAATAATGTAAACCACAATAAAGTAAAAGGCATCCATCCGAAAGAGGCCAGTTCCGTGCTTCAAGAAAACCAGGGGCATAGTTCTTCCCATATACTGAATGCATTACGTGAGAAAATTCATAAGAAGACGTCAGACGACACGAAACGAAGAAAGGATTCTTCGCCAAGTGTCATAGACGCTTTGGATTTAGCTACGGATCCAAGCAAGTCAGTTACAAATAGTTTATTTCAATCATGTGATGAGAAAAGTGATACGCTATTGGTTCGTTCTCTCATTGATCGTGAAGATATTGGTGCCACACAAGCTAAAGTGACCAAAGATGTCAATTCTGTATGGAAATTACCATGTGTAGTTCGACCCCCATTGCCATCAATTATGAGACAAAATTTCCAGCTGGCCCCATCCACGGATAGTAATAACAATTCTGGGGACAATATTATTCGAAAGTTTGAAACAACAGTTTCCAATTTGCCACCCTCGGAGGGAAATCCCATACATTGCATTTCCGCAGCATCCTGTAGAAGCAATGCCTCGACCAAAAGTCCACAGAGTTCCAAAATGGACACCTCCAACTTGTCGGATGTAAAGGAAAGAAAACCAGAAGATCTCGGGGTTTCGATGGCTGAACCATGTGCTTCCAGCAATTTCAGCTCTGAAGCTGAAGTCAAAAGTCCAATGCCCCCGAATCTATCACCCGTAACGGTTAGCAGTCAAAGATGTGACGATAATGTTAGTTCCGTTTCCCCTACATGTCCACCATTTTTGACACCCGTAAAACTCGACTCAATTTCATATCCGAATGCCCGAAACGAAAGTTTAATAGTAAGAAAGCTAGACAATGAGAGGATTCTATGTTCAAACTCTAGTTCCATAAATTCCCTCACCACACCTCTGATTCTATCAGGAAACACTAATTCCTTACCTTTGACTAACGGGATCACTAGTTTGAAACCCATGACATCAGTGACCACCAAATTGTCATCTTTGGATTCAGGGACTTCCAATCTTCCACGTGTATCCTCCAGGGCCAAACGTCTGTCACCTGTAAGTAGGTCTATTATTAATGGTAATCAAAATACGGTGACTTCAGGGACTATTAAATTGTCACCTGTGACTACGGGGGCCACTAATTTATCACCTGTGAGTTTAGATACTACTAGTCTGTCATCATCGACAACAGCGACCACAGATCTATCATACGAGACTAAAAGGACCATCGATGCGACAGATCTGTCACCTGTGGCAACAAGTCCCACTAATCCTTCAAATGCAGCTGTAGGGATTGATAATATGGTAACATTAATTACAGAAGCAACAAACCAACCATCAGCGATATCAGGGACCAATAATATATCACATTGGGGTACAGACACTACTACGATTACGGGGACATTAAATTTGTCACCTGTGACTGCATGGACTACAAATCAAAGAATACCATCTTCAGGGACCACGAATTTATCACCTGTGACAACTGGAAGTACTAAGTTATCACATGTTACTTTTGAAACTAATATTTTGTCACCTGTCACTTCTGGAAATATAGATTTGTCTCCCGTGACTACTGAAACTACTAATTTGTCACCTGTGATTACGGGAACTAGTAATTTGTCACATGTGATTACAGAAATTAGTAATTTGTCACCTGTGAATACAAGAACTACTAATTTGTCATATGTGACTACAGGAACTACTTATTTGTCATCTGTGACTACAGGAACTACTAATCTGTCACCTGTGACTACAGGAACTACTAATTTGTCACATGTGACTATAGGAACTACTAATTTGTCACCTGTGACTACAGGAACTACTAATTTGTCACATGTGACCATAGGAACTACCAATTTGTTATCTGTGACTACAGGAACTACTAATTTGTCACCTGTGACTACAGGAACTACTAATTTGTCACCTGTGACTACAGGAACTACCAATTTGTCACCTGTGACTACAGGAACTACTAATTTGTCACCTGTGACTACAGGAACAACCAATTTGTCTCCTGTGATTTCATCGACCACTTATATGACACTCATGACATTAGCGATCACCAACCTGACATCTGTGACTTCAACAATCGCTAATCTTACACCTGTTGGAACTACTAGATTTTTATCACATAGGACTACTGAAACATCTAATTTGTCACCTGTGCCTACAGGAACTCCTATGTTTGGAGAAACAACTTATCTGGCATCTGTAACTTCAACGACCACCAATCTGTCTCCTATGACTGCAGGAACAGCTAATCTGTCATTAGTGAGTCCTGAGACTATTAACTGTTCACCTGTGGCTACAGCTTGTACTACAGAAACTACTAATTGCACAACCCTGACTCCTATTTACAACATTTCATCAAGCTTAGGTTCAGTAAATGTTAGCCCGTCACCTTCTTCCTCTCCTAAATGTAATTCGTCATCGTTGACCTCGATGAAGGACAGTCCATCAACGTATACAATGGGATTCGCTAAGCCGGAGAAAACTAACCTGACATTATTGACATCAGCTAACTCTAATCCGTCAACTTTGACCCTTGTTTACTCAAATTCGTCACCATTGACTTTTCCATCACCTTCGACCCCAAGGATGCCCAACCCTTCATCTTTGACGTCACACAACCCGAACCATTCATCTTCTTGCGCCTTCAACGCATCGCAACTGGAACAAGTTATTGGCTACAGACCCAAATGTCCAGCTCAGAATTCTAAATGGATGTCCATCAATGCGGGTTCTTTATCGTTGACAACAAATAACGCTCATCCACCTGCTTTGATTCCAGTGTCTAGCACTGCTTCAAATTTGAAACTATCACCCAGCAACCTCTCACCTATGACTTTACCCTCGACCCCAACATCCAGCAACACTTCTAGTTTGACCACAGCATCCAGCAACCCTGATCCCTTGACAGTAATATCTAGCCATTCACCTTTTACCTCATCCAACAATTCCTTACCCAAGACCTCAGCATCCTGCAACCCCTCACCTTTGACTTCCTCATACAGCAATCCTTCACCTTTGACTACAGCATCCAGCAACCCTTCATCTTTGACTCCAGCATCCAGCAATCCTTCACCTTTGACCACAAGATCCATCAACCCTTTACCCTTGACTCCAGCATCCAGTAACCCCTTACCTTTGACTCCAGCATCCAGCAACCCTTCACCCTTGATTTCAGCATCCAGCAACCCCTTACCTTTGACCACAGCATCCAGCCTTTCAACATTGAATCCCAGAACCCCTAACCTACCTCCTTTGACCTATGTCCATGATCCCAGACTCAGATTCCCAGGTTTTTCTCCCTACGGAAAGTCAAATCCTTCACATGTGGCCCCTGTCAATGACATTAGACAAAGCCTTTCTGGTCAGGTTCCCCCGAAAAGGACTAACAATGCTTCGCCTCGTACTTCGACAAAAATGCACACTTCCTCCCAAAATTCTTTTGATATAGAGTTTCCTCTTGGAACTAAAATGTCTTTTAACATGTCCAAGTCATTGCTACAGAAACAATTTTACAAGGACATATTCATTCACAACAACATCAACAACAGCAACGCTGTCAAACACAAGGTACAATCGGTATCACCGCATCACTATATCGCCAATGAAGATAGATCTCGGTCAATCAACTCATACGTTTCATTGTCATCTTCTGAAATTCCACCTTCAATTGCCCAAAGTCGAAAGGAAAAGGATTTCTCGCAACTCAGTGTTCCAAACCAAAAGAACCAGGTTGCCATTGAATCACGGGAAAAAACGAGCCGCATCCATCCAGTTCAAGACCAGGAGCTTTCACTAAATCAAAAACGACAGAGAGAGAGTGATGTACTGCCTTTGCTACCACCCATGCGTTTAAAACGTATGGACAATACATTTGTCTCTCAGTATTACAAATACCACCAGCATAGAGATTCTTCTAATGGGAATAGTAATTATAATGATTATAACCAAGGCAAGGAGGGATCATTAGCGAAAGTTCCGAGATATGACGAACGCCATCTCAACCAAAGAAATATTTCATTAGAGACGGACGCGCGTTGCACGCCTAGGCTGGAAATTGTTACCACTGGATCTACTATCAGGCCCGTCCAGATGCAAATGGCTTCAGCTGCTAAACAATCTAGTGGCAGTCTGTGTTACCCGTGCTCGAACCCAGTTAGAGACAGACAGATGAGTTCTTTTATTGAAAAGTTAGCAGTGCCCAAAGAAGGACATGGCAATTTGGTATCGGGTAGGCCTGCTCAATTACCAACTGGCAAAGGAAACCATTCCAACCAACGTGGAACCATACCTTTACCCATACCCTCACAACCAGGGATTCGACCACCATCGCCAGCTTTGTTGCCGACGCCAAGACAAGCATTCGCATCATTTCAAAGAGCAATATCACCATCATTATCATCATCATCATCAGTATCATTATCAGCATCAGCGTCATCATCAGCATCACTATCAGCATCATCAGCATCTCCTATTAATCAGATTCAACCTCTATCTTCGTATCATCCAAATCTGTTACCATTAGTAAAAATGCAACCACCACCACCACTAATACACACCAGCTCACCAAGCGTGCCAATGAATTCTGTTTCCCAGATTCCATCTCCAGGCCACACTGGTATCATTCACGTGACCAAGTCAGTCACCAACAATGGAATGTTGAATTCACCAGATCACTCTTTACCAATAGTGTCCATCCGTCCAGATTGTTCTACCAATTCCATTTACACCACAAATTTGCCAAACAAGTCATTCCACAAAAACCTTTCTTCTTTGTCATCCTCTTCCTCTCCTCAAAGGCGCGCTTCATTTGAAAACCAGATCATGCCAGAGAAAGACAAGTACACACAAGGTCACCAGCCGATCTTAAGTGCGAGATCAAACGCTGAAACTTTGGATCTTGCCACAACTTTACCCACACACTATTCTCATAATCACACACCACGCAAACACGTTCCTATACTCACACAGACACAAAGCCCCCCGTCCACTTTTGAGCCGAAACCCGACTTCATTGAAAAAAATATAAATTCGAAAACCTTATCTGCGTGTCCCCCTCCAGTCGTTCAAAACTCAAATCCACCGAGAGGCATGCATTTGAACGACATTTCAATGGACCAGGTTTCAAATACGCATAACAATTCAAATACGCCATGCACAGATATTCACAGCAGCAGTAGTCATACCGGAAATAATGCAAGTGTACACGATCGCTCCCTTCCTTCTTTTAATGCCAACAATGGACAGTCCGAGCCTTTAGATTTATCCAGTAAACATCTGACATCTTCTCAAGATTCAGCACATTTGTCCGAGAAAGCACTCAATTTGACTTCAGTTGTGTGGTCTAAACAGGATTTCTCGTCGTCACCATTGACAGATAAGAGGGAGGCAATCGCATCAGACATTGCTGAGTTATACAACAGAGCAAACTCATCCAAAATCAGAGCAATCCCCAATCACAGCGCAAATGAAAGGAATCCAAATAGTGATATACCATCTGACGTCACTGCAGATTTCTTCGAGGAAAAAATAAAAGATAACTCTGCCAATGTATCTACATCTACATTTGATATGAGGAGACTCCGAGAGTCATCGCAATCAGAAGAAGCTAGCGAGCTTTCTCTACCACACGAACCGAATCTGGTAATGGATCTTGAAAATGACGAGTGGGGTTCCAACCCCTCTCAAAATCGGAGTGTTTATCAAAGAAAAACCCAGGCGCTTCCAGTAAAGAATTTTTTCTCTTCGACCCTCGACGAGAAATCGTATTCGCGTTTAGCCTTTGCCGCCATCACGTCGAAGAAAAAGAAGTCTTTGGCACGCTGCAATATTCCAACTGAAAATGAAGACTTTTTGGATTTTCTTCGCCAACGGGGAGCTAGAGCATCGTCCAATAGTCAGGTGGATGATCTTACTTTTGGTTTCAGGAACGGTGAATTCATAGATTTAACGCAGGATAGAGATGAAGTCTTGAGTATAAGTTCTGATGAAGTACTGGAAGACATGAACATCGTGTTCGACCCAAAGATTGATATCGATGTTTTTCATTCATCCAATCAAAGGCTAGGGGAAACGTTTGTATCGTCTGCACATGCCGTTGATAAAGGAACAATCCACAGTAGACCGGATTCAGTCGACACTTTATTGGAACTTAACCACCAGGGTAATGAAATGAAAAATGATTCTTCTCATGAGATTATGTCATTTCCTACTAACAAAGCCGAGATAGAATCAATTCATAGTGACTTGTCTGCTACTCATCTAAATTCAGAAACGTCGGAGATATATAATCAGGAACCTGAGCCCATTTTAAATATCACGGACTGGTCGCATATAAAAGAACAATCGTTAGCCTTCAGTCGACCCCAAAAAGCCTGGATGTCCAGGAGAATACAAGAAATCATCTCCAAAAATTCAAACTTGCTTCCGGAAAATGTGCCGTCCATTAATTCATTTGGTGCTTTTTCACGCGCTCGTTGTTCTGCAACAAATCATGTTTCAGAATCGATCCAAGGGGAAAATTTGATTCCTTATAAATTCGACTCATCTCTTGTGATCGCTTCAAACAGGAGTGACACTTATCACCTATCTCATCGAACGTATAGACGTCCATCATCCGAGGCACTGAAATGTCCGACTCCGAAATGTCCGAGGGTAAAAAGGTCAATGTCTGTAGAAACAGATTCGCCCAGCTATGTTCAGCCAAACACATCAACGAACCTTCTACGTCCCTCCTCCATGCTGCAAATCAGTAACAATTATGAGAGGGAATATGAGTTAGATTTAAGTAAAAATTCAGAGCCTACAGCCGATGTTGTCCAGCAAGCAAGGAAGTATGTCGAGGTTCATAACAAAGAGTCTTCACCATACAAGACTGTGTGGCAAACTCAGTTCTACACATTCAATTCACCTGCTAAAGGAGATGACAAAATACAAACCTTTTCATCTGACAAAAAATCGCCACGTGATATCGGCGATGACGTTTATCAGCGTCTGCAGATGATGCATCAGGCCGAAAATAGTGTCAGCCAAAGTCAGGCTAACTTGGATAAGGAGAAAAACTTTTCAATTGAAGAGAAAGTAATCAGGAAAAGAAAGACTCGTCGTTCGGCCTTAAATCGTGGGCATCAGCCTAAAATCAATTTAACCTCGGACGAAACTCCCCCAGCTTTTCCTTTGGACACCCCTCAACAGCCCGACGCCCCTCACAATATTGCCAACCTTCCACCAACATCCGTCTCCGGACAGTTCCTTCCATCACCATTCGTCGTAACGCCTTACTATGCGATGGCGTATCCCGTCTGTTACCCAGCTTTCCAAGGCGTGCCAACGGCCAACCAACCAATCCTCTTGTCTCCTCACGCCACTGCTTTGGATGCTGTCGAGAAAAAAACTCGGCGGTCTGGAGGAAGAAAGCGGGGTCGAAGAACGAAATCACAGTTCAGTAACGGAACCGCGAAAAAAATGAGGAGGAGATATACTACGGGAAATGACGATGCTGAATTAGAAATCGTAGCCGAAACAAACCCCAATAGTCATTTAGAAATCCCTGGTAATGTACAGGGAATAGAGAGATTTAATAACGACGGAGCGAAAACCATTGTCTACAAAACCAGAAACGAAAGAACTGAGATAGGGACCAATCAGGAAAAGGGCGAGCTGTTAGATCCTCTTCCAACTACCCATAATCGCAACAGAGATCACGTGCAGGAATTGTTCAACTGTCAACCAGTCTACAATCCGTGTTTGATGGAAACACGCAAAGAGGACGGTCTCACTGTTTTGTCTTTGCAGTATGTCAACACCACGAAAGCAAATGATACAATACACAATATCAGCGCCACCACAGCTGAACCTCGTTATTCTGACCATAGTAGTCCAAATGACCAAGATAATCTTTTAAGACCAGGAATCGATCCCTTCCCAGCCATGTCAAGGGATTCAATTTTGGATGACCAGCCTTCTTCTGTCCTAACCCCTCAGCTCCCTGTTAATTTCTCCATCAACCAAAACCTAGCCACTTTGGCGTTAGCATCAGAAGCACATGGGAAAATGGTCGTCATGGAAAGTCCTCTGCGGAGTGAGGATGAAGTAAATAACAATGTGACTCCTACGTTGACGAACAATAATGGACTGGATCACGTGTCGCATTCCAGGCCACCTTCAAGTGAATTACTTCAGTCGAGTTCGATTCCGATATCGATTCCAGCAAGCTTAGAATGTCCGAATGGAGAATCGAGTTCTTTGTTATGTGATTGGACGGAAGAAGAAAAACTAGCTACTCAGACATTAATGAATATGATGCAAAATAACAGAAATTCAAATTCATGAGAAAACAAGACTTCTACCAAGGTGCTTTGATTCTAAATTCAATGCCGGATCCATTAGAAGATTTCCATCATGTAAATTCACACCATGGAATTTGTCGAATATTCATCACGGCCATTAATGCAATACTTGCACATGTATTTCCAAAACATTAACCAATAATTGAAGAGCGTTTTTCCAAAACTCTGTTACTAAAGTTACAATGGATTTTACAGCCTTTCAACATCATCAGTATAAAATTCTGATGGGAAATTACAAAATGGAACACTTTTAAAGTTTTATAATCATTCAAACTATGTATAGGCCTACATCCTAATACATTTTTGAAGATTATACTCTATTCCAAGAAATATCATCACTATTTTGAACGAAATGTTTCATAAAATTTTACATTATCAATACATGTACTGAGTTTTGGGGAAGCACTCTTCATTGTGTCATTGCGAGAAATTCATCAAACATTTCACACATTACAAGTATCGTTATCATCGTCAACAATACGATCATTATGATCATCATCGGCATCGTTATCTTTCTCATCATTAATACAATCATCAGCAGCAATCATCACCATCATCAGAAGCAGTAACAGCAGCATAATCTTGACTTTATCATTATTTATTACCTGTTTATATTCCACATCACGCCAAGGAAATTGGGATGCGTTGTTGCTTAATTAATGGGCCACCGTTGCTCTTTATGAATAATATTGATAGGTACCTTTTTTGAAGTGCTCACGTTGATTGCATTGCAGATGTCCCAAGGTAATAATGTTTTCTTTACAGTAGCTCAACATTTTTCATTTTTGACCTCCTTTTTTTTATTTTACTGTGATCCATTTTTAAAAGCTTTTTATAAACCAAAGATTGGTTTCTATCTATACACTGTCACATACAGTATATGGTTACGTAAACTATATACATTTACAACTAATAATGTATTTCTTGTTATTGAATTTTTTTGGAAATAAAATAAAGATGCAAATACATTTCAAACCCCTACGGTGTGTAGAACTGATTGCAAAAACTGAGTTTTGAATGCAAGTCAATTAAATTGATGTTTCCTTTAACGCCTCTAGCAGGTGTTGGCATATTATAATATGAATTAGTTTCATTAATTTTCCAGAGGCGCCGCTTAAAATCGCTTTTATTTAATTCGCTTGACATAACGCTGCCCATAAATATGGAGATAGCTTGACCTACATTCTAATGATGAAATTTTGGAACGACAAACATTCGTTTGTGGCGTCTGGCATTAGATAAAAGTTAAAGTTGGTTGAGGAAACATGTGTAAAGAACCTTTGCCAAGGATTTACCATCACGTCACTACTGGTAATTGAACACTAACTTGTTCACATTCAAGCCAAATGTCTGTTACAGTTCATGACAATACATGTATTCAATCATAATATTTGTTTAAAATGTGCCATAATTATTATTGAAAAAAGATGTACGGTACGAACATAATGTACATGTATTTAAGTTTTATGAATTTCACTCTTTATAATAACACTAGAATAATAAAAAGTAATAACATATAAATAGATAAATAAGTAAATAAATAGTAATATTACAATATTAAAATGTATAAAAATTTTGTACATTTAATATTAAAATGTGCCATATCTCATGGATACCATAATGATCTCTGTTCGGCTTTTATTTTTTCCCTCCATATTTGTTTATTTCATTAAATTAGGTAATTTGATAATGGTCGCTTTGACATGACAAACGTTTTCTTCACGATCTACATCTAGTTCTGCTGTGGAATAAGGTGCAATATTATCAGAGAAAGTTGTTATGTTGTCATATTAACAATTTTGTACCCATCTGTCTTTCCGGCTCTC
>JASKDV010177146.1:0-12926 GCA_032466395.1 Aegires albopunctatus
AGTAGTAGTAGTAGTAGTAGTAGTAGTAGTAGTAGTAGTAGTAGTAGTAGTAATAGTAGTAGTAGTAATAATAATAACTTTATTCATAACGAATGGTAGGTGACTGATACAATTTACTTTTATCATATTCTTAATTGTATTGATTTTATTATGTCATTTATTTATTTTTTTGTTACTGATGAGGGGCATTTTGCCAGATTAATGGTGAGGGATGGATGTGGAGTTGTTGATACATTCTTGATTTCCTTTTTTGTTTTGTGACATCGTATTTTCTTTCACCAGATCACTGAAATTTCATGCACTAAAAATAGGTGCTGATACCCAGACCTAATAATGCCAGACCTGGTACAAAAAATATATGTTCAGAACTATTACATATTTTCTATCAGGGAGGCCTAACAAAGAAAAAATAGAATCGATTTGACAACTTATAAGACATGTTCCAGGTATTAAGGGACCACATACTGGTTAAATAAACTCTGATGTGTTCAGGATTCAAAGCTGAGACACAATTTTGAACAAACCTGGTATCATAATCACTTAGATGAGTTGCAATGAATTATTTGTTAGAATAAGATCTATCATTTGTCGTTTCAATTCATGACATTTTGCTTGTTTTCCTCAGGATGAGATGCTCATTCTCGGAGAACGTCTGGTAGTCAGGCTAGATGACCTTTTACCTTTGATGTTGGAAAACCTGAAATGGACGTATGGACACACCATTGGGGATAAAGGAAGCAGTGATGTCTGTAAGGATTCACATGTTAAGGGAGAAGAGAAAGAAATCAAGTCTACTGACAAACCAATAGGGGGTGGGACTGATGCTGAGAATGGGAAACAGAAAGAGATCAAGAAGGAGGAAGTAGAGGAAGGTGAGCAGATATTGAAGTTTTTGGTTCCAGTATCTTTAATTGAATTCCATTTTTTTAAAAAGGAAAAAAATATTATTCGAAAAAAATACCATGGTACAGTTGAAACCGCTTACTGGAAAATTTCAGTATAACCGATAATGACATAACATGGCTGTGCAGAGTTATTTTAGTATGCTATAATGGTGTTTTGGGTGTAATAAATGTCAATGGAAAGGAAACACTGCATCGGCCATTTTGTTTGCAGACTTGGGACTGTCAATCATTGCATTAATTAATTTGTTTTCTGTTTTTGGTTTCGTTTTCTTTCTGTCTTTCTCTTTGGCAAGGCATTGTTTTCCTGGTGGCCAGGTTTATTTTGACTGTTGACCAAGAATTTCTGCGATTTCTGTCCTCAGACAGCCATCAATATTTCAGTATAAGTGGACTTATTAACCCAAAATATTCCGTTTTTTTTGTTGTTGTGAAAAACTTACAGTATAATCAGGATTTCAATATATATCCGATTTTGGTATAAGTGGGGTTGACTGTACCGCTTTTAGTGTCGATATGTTATTGTTTTAAGAGGTTTACTTGCTTTGCTTTGCCTTTAAAAAAAAAAACCCCCCCAAAAAAAACACCAAAAAACAACAAAGTTTTCTTTCTTTATCCATTTACATTTAAGGGCAATATTCTTTGATTTCCTTGATTTGTGAATCATCAGATCTCGTGTAAAGCCTGCTCCATACCTACAGATGAATCTGACAGATTCATCTGAAACAAAGTCATCAGATGAATCGTATGGTGTGGATGGAAAATTTGCGGTTTGTCAAATATTGTTTAAACATTTGTCTTGCTTAAACATTTTCATCAAGTCATTTCCGTAGCCACGTGCTTGAGAACAACTGTTCACTCTCCTTTGATTTTCACAAATTGTGAATAAGACCGCAGCATCGGTATGTCCCACCATGTTACTGTTTTTCGATCTGCTTGTAAGTATGGATTTAATTGATGATCCATCTAACTGATTCATCTGTAGGTGTGTAGCAGGCTTAAGTGAATAGATTTTTTTTAAAAATATTATGTCGTAGAAATTAATTTTTAAATTTGTATATCATTCTTTGTTGGTGGGGGAGTTCAATCTTTCATTTGATTATTTATATATTTTTCGTTTACAAGACATATGTTCCCATACTGGAGCTGCTAATGTTGCCATCATGAGTTATCCCAGATACTGCCGCTACAGAGCTATTATGCGTCGGTTGCAAGGTTGTGAAAACCAGTGGCTCCACCTAGCTGTCGTTATGGCAATTGGGGGATTTTCAGGACGATCCCCAGGATGTCGTGTGATGTTTTGTCGGGAATCATTTTATCATTCTGAAATTGATGACTTAGAAATCCGGATGGACCATATGTGTAAGTATAATAATTACGTATTTGCGTTGATCATTAAGATTTGTTTGAAATAATAACAAACAAAAAAGTAAAAATAATGTAATAAGATTGTCAACATACTTAATATCACCAAGCAAATGATTTTTGTTTAGTCTTGGGATTCGCACAGGTTTTAAGTATTAGGTAATCTATGATGGAGATTGCTATTGCAATACCGTCCTTACTAAGTTGTTTTATTTTATGTTTACACCTTTTCGTATCAATTCAACTTTCAGTACCTGTGTTAAAAACTCGACCAAAAAGCAAAAAGACCAAATTACTTGGCCGCAAAGATTCTCAGCAAGATTCTGATAGCATGGAGGAACTTTTTGCCAACATTGCACCTTCCATAACCACCTCTTCAAGGGTAAGGGATCCTGTATGATATTGATTTCAATGTTTTTTATGTGTTTAATGATAAATCAGAAAAGTAACGAAAGTGTTGATACTCTTAAACACTGGCTACAATATGAAATACTCAGATCTTCAAAACACGTTGGGTTTTTTTTTTGTTTTTTTTGTTCTTGTTCTTTGTTCTGGGGTTTTTCGGTGGCATATTGACAATAATACTCATCTAGTTTATATGAAGAAAAAAAAAAACTATTAAAAAACCCCATCCTTTTTTCATTGAACTTGAATAGAAGTTATTTAAGTTTTTTTTCCTTTTTTTTCTCGTTTTTTTTTTCCGTTGGGTGTCTAAGAATTAAGAGAGCTGCCAAAGATTTTGGAGATTTTTTTGTATGAACCAAAGGGGGGAATAGATAACTATTATTTGGTGATATTTTCGTTGTTGCTAATATTCCCCTCAATCTCTAGTAAGTGAGTGCTACTTTATTCTGTATCTAAGAAAAGTTTTAAATGATTTGAACGCAAACTACCCAATTTTTCAATTCTGGAAAATAACAACCCAATTGAGCACTCAGGTCGCATTCTATTTCTGGAAACATATTTCAATGTGTCAGTCAAAATTGTCAAAAGTCTTATTTAATTTGAATGAATCAGACTTTTGCAGTGAGTTGGGTTTATTTTGACTAGTTTGAAAATTTTATTATAAAAAGGAACTTGATAGAATTAATGAGCTTTTATTGTTTCTCTTTGAAATTAATGTTTTGTCAGTCCTGATCATATTGATAATGATGTGTAGGATGATATCATGTTTGATTTATTGTTTTGCTCTGAAACACAGCCCCGCAGATCAACAGAACCATCTGAATTGAATGAGGACAAGGTCAGCGCAGAGGAACAGGCATTTTTGATTGGTCTTCACAAATTTATGCATGATGCCAAGATGCCAATTGGGCGAATTCCTTATCTTGGTTTTAAACAGAGTGAGCGGATACATTTTTTAAAAACCTTTTTAATTACTTTTTATTATTATTATTATTGTTATTATTATTATAAAGTCATTTTTCTTTTGATAAGCAGTACTCACAGTAGCTTTTTATTTCAGGGGTGTCCAACCTTTTACATATCTATGCGTCAACTTTTTGCCTTATGGTATCAGATTCACCATATCCTCCCTCTCCTCTTCCACCCCCAAGGCTACTTCTTGTAGAAATTTTATATAATAAGATTTGTCCGGCTTTTTCTTCATTGTAATTCACCGTCCATCTAACCAAGCAAATGATGAGCGGCTTAGGATTAGTTTGACTGAATGCTTTACGCGTAACGTGATATGATAGGCCTACTGCGAGGAGGCACTTGTCTTGGCAGTCGGAATGGCGCTAGTTGATGAGTCGCGAGCATTGATTGTCAAAAGAAAATCAATTAAAAAAAAAAAAACAACCCAAAAGAACACCGGAAATGACCCTTTGGAGTCTGAATTTTGTTTTCCTTTCACTTCGCTCAAGACTCTCGTATTGGTTTTTACCAGCGATATATCAAATGATTGTATTATATTATATTTGTATTAGAAATTCATGTAGATCAGATGTATTTAAGTCTTGTAATGTTGTAATTGAAGGTATTGGGCATGCTGTCCATTGGTAAAACAAGCAAAAAATATTTTTCAGGTTTTGTTCTTTTCGAAGCTTGGTTCCATCTCTGATCATGTTCTAATCATGCAATGAACCTCATTTGGTGCATGCACTATAAGTTAGCCATTCTGGTTATTTGATTGAGTTTGTCAGTTTGAAATAAAAATGATACCATTAGCTTTCTAATGCTATGCCACTCTCCTGTAGATTATTGGGTTTATTCGTTTTTAGTTAAGGCTTCTTTTTGATTCTTACCCAGACAACCTCTCTTGCATTTTGATCGTCTTTTTCTCCCTGCCCATATGTCATTATTGATTTCATCACCATCATTGTTATCTTTCTCTCCTTCTCATTTATGCTCACATTGCTTTTAACTTTTTTCTTTTCTCAGCTCAATGCACGTGCCAAGGGAGATAACAAGATGTCAATTTTTTTCAAAATTCACATTTCTCATTACAATATTTTCTGACATAATGTTTACATTTCCCTAAGAAATATTTTGATTTGAACTGCATAGCTTATGTATTTTAATCTTTCCCATTTTCAGTTGATTTGTATCTGTTCTACAAACATGCAGAAAGATTAGGGGGCTATGATTCTGTAAGTCTCTCATTAAGTTTCACATTTTGTGCTTTCTTTTCTTGAGATAAGCAATTTTTAGACCCATTTTACAAATATACTAATTTTTTTTATTGTTTATCATATTTGTTCATTTTAAAGTCTATTAAATATAAATTAAATGTAATAGAAGGTGGTTCTCAAGACTTTGAGGTTGGGCACATTTATTAGATTTCCAGTTTTAGAATAAAAAGCTAAATGCTGAAATATAATCTCTTGATTGTTTTCAAAAAATAATCTTGTCTTTTGTCAATCTTGAAAAAATTAATATGTTCAAATGTTTGTTTGCACAGATAACAACAAAACGTATGTGGAAGCAACTTTATGATAGAATGGGGGGAAATATCAGCAATACCAGTGCCGCTACCTGTACAAGGAAACATTATGAAAGGTAAGGGATTGGCTCTTTTTTTTAGGTCATGGTTATTAATTTTATTTTCAGAGAAATGAAAAGATGACATTGATGAGCAACGATAAGGAAAAGTAATCTTTTCAATTATAATTTCTATTCACTGTTTTTAGTACACAAATTGATAATAATTCCTTTGCCATGCCTCAAATTAATTCTTCTCAGGTTGATAGTTTTTCACCATGAAATCTCTCCTCTTGAGGCTAAAGTAGTCAAAATTATAGCATCATGAATCAAGTGTTGCATCTCTATGACAATTCAATCTTGCATCTTTCATAAAACTGTTGACTTCTCAATCTTGTACAAGGTTAATAAAGTATACAGATAAGTGAGAATAGACATGTTCTGTTTTTAACAGTAGAAAGTGAATATCCTGTAAAGTAACCATTTCTGGTAATGATTAAATCAAACGTTCATTATCATTTAGAGGACAAATTGTAAAGCTCCCACAGGCTCGCAAAGATGAATAGGGTTTATAGGTTTACAACAGATACAGTTTCTAGTGAATCTATGCAAATTGAAGGCTCTTGATTTCTTTAATTAAACTTTCTTTGCAAATCTCTGTCATCTTCTTCGTTCAATAAACTTGTTCTGAAAATATTCTTGACTTAGGCTGCTCTTGCCATATGAAAGACATTTGCGGAAACTGAAGGCTGTCAAGGCAAAAAAGAAAGGATTGTCGTCTTCAATTCAGATGAAGAAAGAGGCCAACAATGGATCATGTCAGAAAGAGGTAATGCTTTATATTTCCTACAGAAATTATTGTAATGATTCACTTACTATGAGACCTTCATATCTTATGTTTCTTGGGACTTATACTAATTTTCAACTCTCCAGGTTTTAAACTATAACTCCCATTGAAATACAAGGTACTATATCTACTATGACCCTTCATAGATAGCTATGATATAGAGATATGTTTTTTTCTCTCTTGCTTCTCAAAGAACCTTAGGATCAATTTGAAAGTCTTGTCAGTTTATTATGGGCTCCAAGGACAGGGTTATGGTCACATTACTATGTTTATAAATTGATATAAAGGTTTTGTTTGCTCAGATTTTGGATCAGATAAAGTTTTTTTTTTAAATCGAACCCAATTACGCTAAAGAAATGATTTATTAGACAGGAGAAAAATGTAGGTTTGGATACTTAACATTTCCTTAATGTCCTCTTGTCCACAAACACTGACTGTGCCTTCTCGTCCCATTTCCTCCACTTATGTTCTCTACTTCCAGACCTCCACTCTAATTCAGATGAAGAAGAGTGAGAAAAGGGAAGTTATTATTAAGGAAGAAAAAGATCAGGGGGAAGAAGTGTTGGTGGAAAAAGAAATAGTGGAGAAAGAAATGGGATCTCCGAAGTTGATTCAGGTGAGAGAAAGAGAAATCGTGGACTTCCCCTTATGCTGCAATCGCTTTCCTTGCCACGATGCACACCTTCATAAAATCATCCCATCATCTGTTATGTTTTTCATCTTATTTCCCCTTGCTTTTGCTTTTGATGGGACAAAGTTGCATTGAAGAAGTGTATGGTTCTTGGTCTCATTAAATTTTCCTTGTTAAATGATGATAGGGAAAATATTTCTTAGGATCCATGAGGGGTTTTAATTTTGCTGTAGTTGAATGCTCTCAAAACTACTTATTGATAATAGTATAGCTCAAAAACAAACAGAATGTAATTATGTGAAACATTGTATTTTTGTTTTCTAAAGTTAGCAATGGAAAATGTTTTAGTTGGAATTCACCCAAAATTGCTTAATCAAATATCTTTGTTACTTGCTTTTCTGATAAATCATTTAAAACGCTCTTTAAAGTAGAGGCCTAAAGTGACAAACAATCTTCATCTATGTGAACAAAATCTACCTTGATGTTTTAATGAATCTAACATAAATGAATGTGAGGGGAAAATATCTCATTAACTAATCCAGTGTATAAAATAATTGAGAAACTGAGATGCTTTTGTTAGTCATTGAATGTGTTATGACATCACTCCTTGGAATGTTTCACCCTATCCCATCACACAATGTCAGTTTTCTTGCTTGGATGTGACCATAATAGGCCTATTCACCTTTGTTACTTTGTTCATGTTCAATCCAATATCGTGTCATGATAATGTTCTAAAAAATACCTTTTCAGAATACAGGTATGAATTCAGCATAAATTTGTAGAAGTGTGTAGATTTTAAAAGATATTTGATTTGATTATTTGAGCATCCCATCCTGACCTCTGAATCTCATATTATTGTCAATTTTTGGGAATTACTTAAAGATCATTGAATGTTCAGTGATAAACTAGTATCACTCAGCCTTGAAGTAGGATTATTTTTCTCTCTTTCTCTATCAACAATTCTTTCTTACCCCAAGCCTGTTATCTAAAAAGCTTCCATCAAAATGATCGAGAGATAAGAAAGATTGGAACCTTCACACCCCAATTGAAAACTGGTTCAAAACTGGACGGAGAAGAGCAGACTAAAACAGAAATCACAGCAATTTGTGTATAAAGTAGAATCTCAAACTGACAGTACACCTTCACCTATTACCTCCCTCCCACCCTCCCTCAATTAATTTGCTTATGTTTATGACACAAGTCATGTGGTGGCATGATGTAATGGTTTAGTTGCTATTTATTGTTAGATTCCCTCACCTGTTTTGGTTAAGCAATGTCATTGCCTTATTGCTTTAATCAAAGAGGTGTACGCATATCATATCCAGCCTATCAGTTCAATTTTCCATCACATATTGCTTGTTTTGCATCTTCTCGTTATTATAAAGCTTTTAACCCTTTCACAGGTGACTTTAATAAGAAAAAAGACTAGGCCTAGACTAGAGTTTTAAGGGTTATGACGTAAAAGAGCTCAAATAATCAACCAATGGTTGAAATGGAAGCTGAATTACCTTCTGTATAGATACTTAAGACTTATCTCTTTTCCTACATTAATTGGTGTCGAAAATGCTGTTCAAAATTAAGTATAATATTGGGCCAGTTTTGGGCTTTAAGCCAGCTAAAGGGTTAATATAAGCAAAGGTTTATATGCCAATGTCATGTCATCAAGTTTAAGAATGGACGTACATTGCTTTTAGTTTATCATTTATCAGATTCTGTTGATTGTTCTTTTATATTGTTATAATGAAATAACATGACTTATAGATCTAGATATAATAGTCTCCTCATTATTTATGACTTTATAACTATATATACAAGTCAATTAAACAGGGGAAGCAGATAATGGGAGGTAAATTATAATGGATATCCTATTATTGTTATTTTTTTCATTTAGATTACTATTTAGCTTTTGATTTTATTCTGGTTGTCTTACTCTTATCTCACATTCTCCAGGCATCCACTAACTTGTCTTATTTAAATGTGAATGAAATCGAGTGCCATTTCCCACTTACTAAATCTATCAACTAATCGTAAATATTATGCAAATTTTGCATTAAGCCCTGACATTAAAGAGTTCAGATTGATCTAATATATAATAGTAAAATTATAAAGAAAAGAAATAAAAAGTAAATAGAGGATACTATAGATGATATATCACCTAAAAAGGCAAATTGTTTAGTATGGATATATATTCTTGTTCAAGAAGTGCTTTTGATATAGAGTATCATATACATATAGCGATTTTAATTGTATTTCTCAATCATTTTTTTATTCTCTATAGAATGTTGCTGAGGTCAAGACAGAAACAGGGAAAGCAGGAGATTTAGAATCACATTCCATGGTCGACTGGAAGAATGGGAGCGCAGAGCCTTTGGAAGTTCCTATCATCCGTCATCGCCCATCATCCAAAGATCAAAATAGCACAGCTGAACGCCAAGAGCAAGATGTCTTGCCTTCACCTTTCATGGCTTTGGGTCTGACAGAGCAACACCTCAATGCAGCCGGTCTCCCAGGGGCAGTTTTACCATCTGAATTTGGTGCTGCTGAGGGCACTGTGATTCCAAATACCAATTTAGTATATCGCGGTGGGTACCTGGTACCTATTCAATCACAGATGCTTCAGAACCCTTGGGGACTTATAGCTCAGCCACAGAATAGTCAAAAGCTCGAGCAAGGCTTACCAGAAGACAAGGACCTCATTCCAAGCTCTGCCGTCCAACCATCCCCAGCACATAATGGTCAAGCCAACCAGAGTAGTCTGGCGGCTGCTGCTATTTCCAGCATGGATGCTGTCATGCTCCAAAACACTCCTGGCTTGATACCAGGAGCAAAATTACCATTAGCTCACTCTAATACACCATACCACCCTTCTCCATATCTTCTAACCGACCATATTCCCCAATCTTCATCATCTTTATCACGCACCAATCACTCAATTCAACGCAATTCTCATCGGCTGAATCCAAACAACAGTTCTAGTCAGCATGTCATGTCACTTCTGCATCCCAAACCGACCAACTTAAAAAGCCACCTCATCCTTCCCCCTGCGCCAGCTCCACTTTACCTTCATCCATCCACTTCCAACCTCATGTCACCTCTCCCTCCAACTAATAACGGAAATCCCCCGGCAGCTCACAGCCAATCTCGCAAAAGACTATACCCATTTGAAAATCCCTCCCTTGGTGGCAGCTCCTTCCCCAGTCCCGATATGGTATTAGATCGTATTAAAAGTTCCACAGTTCTTCCAAACAATAACACTACGCCTAACCGACCAATAGCACAGCGTCAGCAGTACGATCAGCCTAGAGATATTTTTAAACAGACTGCCCAGACTTTTGCCACCAGTCAGAATTCCACTTCAGGTTCCATGCAACCTCGAAAGACATTACCGCAGCCAGATATGTCTGCCAACAAACGCCCTGCCTCAAAATCCAAAACCCCTGTGCGCAAAAACTCTCTTGTCCCTCCAGCATCGCCATATGGCCTCATGCCTAACCTAGAACTCCAAGCTCCTCCTGCCAATGGGGCACCCAGTTACAGTAAAAGTGCAGACCCAATGAAGTTAGCCTCTTGTTCTGGATCTAATGGGTTCATGCCTCAAGAACAGTCTGGCCTGGGTAAAAGTCCCATGATTCCTCACTTAGGTGCTCAAATTGAACATCCCATCATGTCCAGTAAAGACGGTCGTCTGACGTCAGCACTTTTTGGCGCTCAATTCACTGCCATGCCAAGGGTGAGTCATGTCATATATTGTTATTTTGGGCAATTTTTATATCATATTATGAAGAAAAGAGATAAATTGATGATGACCTATATACATGTAATTAATGCAGATAAAAAATATCTTCCTAGTTTCAGCCTTCGATGATCTTCATCTTTAGATTTGGAAGAATACAGTAGTTTTTGCTTGAGTGCTCGGTAGTAGTGAATCAGCATAAACGGGCACTTAGGTGGAGCGGAGGGAGGGAGGGAGGGAGAGAGAGATTATCAGTTCCTGCAATGTATTGGGTTTTTTAGAAATCATTTCAAACTTTGTAATTGTTGATGGCCACAGCTTAGAATTGTGTGCATTTCATAAATATGTTAATTTCTTCATTTTTCACCATTATTTTATTTCATTGTCTTCAAATTAATACTTACATGCACAGAAAGAGAGAGGGAGAGAGAGAGAGAGAGAGAGAGAGAGAGAGAGAGAGAGAGAGAGAGAGAGAGAGATTATCAGTTCCTGCAATGTATAGGGTTTTTTAGAAATCATTTTAAACTTTGTAATTGTTGATGGCCACAGCTTAGAATTGTGTGCATTTCATAAATATTGGAGGCATATGCACAGACGCATGCCAACTTACATCAGTGCGTGGGCACACAGGGATTTCTCACCTTGCCAATAGTAACAAAGGGGTGGGATTAACCACACAATTAAGCGATAACGCACGTTTGCTAGCCTTAAAAAGTGATAGGTGATTAAATATCAATCGTTGGTTGATATTATATTTGCTTTGATGTTTTAAAGTAACATGATCTAGAAATCACAGGCACTTAGGCGATAGAGCATTTTAGCGGGTGGGCACTTAAAGTGGTGAAATTGATAGATAAAATTCTGAGTGTCGGCGGAAAAGCAGGCACTTTTAGGCGTAACGGGCATTCAGCCGGAGGGCACTCTCGCGAAAACTACTGTACTATAATTAATGTTTACCTTATTCTGAGATGGAGAGATGGTATAAAAATTTAAAAAAAAAACCCTATAAAATTTAAGTGGTTTTTATAAATTTTCACCCAGTTGTATTATGGTTGGGGGGGGATGAAAAAGATATAAAATAAAGGACCGTTTGATTATCTGTTCTTTAATTTGATGCATCTGAAATAAAAGAAAAAGGAAAAAAAGAACGTTCCCTTAAAAGCAGCAGAGAGAAATTTGCTTGCATTTAAATTTAAAACTAGTTGGACATTGACTATTTCTTAAATTTTCTTTTTTCCAGCCAACCAAACAGTCAGAGACCGCAGCAGTTCCATCATTAAACAGCTCAGAGTCACCATCATCCTCTGCTGCTGCCGCTGCCATGACCCTGAGTCCTCTCCTACATCCAGCCTTCATGAATACATTTATGCCTCCTGGAGTGCCCCCTTCAGCACTCAATCCCCAACTACAAATGTTAGCTGGAGCCTATGGTGCTAATCCTGCTCAACTTGCCGCTTACGAAGAGCTTTTGCGGCAAAATGGGTACGCTTCATATATGTCACCAGGAACTCTTCCCGCAAAAGTAGGCAAGAAAAATTAATTCAAATTTACAAACAAAAGAATTTTGAAAGCATTCTCATTTTTGCAGAAAGAAGAGTACATATTTATGTGTGTGTATATATATATATATACAAATGAGATCAAGCCACTTTTTCATTTCTAAAAGTTTCTATTTCGATTGAATTTGTGTTAGATTGTGAAGTTAATACCTGCCTAGGTACTCTACTGGGAACAGATGCAAGATACTTTCGAAATAAATCTTTTTCTTGTGCATCAAGGCAGATGCATAGATTCAAAATGATTTGCATCATTGTTTTCGAATCAAGTAGGGAATCAGAATGATAGAAGCAAAACATTCAACGAGAGATATTTTCCTGCTAAAAAGAACAGTGGCCAAGGGGCCATGGACTATTCCAAGCTTATTTGTATTTTTAAGTTTATGATGAATTTGGGTTTTTATAAATATATATATTATATATATTTATTTCTATGTTTTGTTTTTGTTTTTCATTCACATTTTTAATTAATTTTTTTGGGTGTATGGGGGGTTGTTTTTATTTTGTGTGTGCGTGAATTCAATTAAAATTCCCAAACTAACTGTACAAATTTTTGTCAAGTGCAATTAAAGGCAGCATTTTATTCAGACTGGTTGTAGCCCTATAAGAGTGGCTGTTTTTCTGAAGACCATTATCATCATTATACATGGTGTATTTTTAGAATGGCTGTAGCCCTATAACAGTGATTGTTTTTTCTGAGGACTATTTTCATCACTATCCACTTTATCATCACCATACATGGTGTATTCTAGAATGGCTGTAGCCATAATATGACTGTGACTGTTTCTCTGAAGATAAGTGAAATTGGTGAGAATGAGCATTTCATTACCTTCTTAATTAATTAAGGTGATTCTTTCATATGGGTTGAATAGTCAATGACAGTACTCAACCTTAATATCATTTGACTTTCATCGGGATTGTTATTCTCTCTCTCTCTCTCTCTCTCTCTCTCTCTCTCTCTCTCTCTCTC
>JASKDV010177157.1:0-12926 GCA_032466395.1 Aegires albopunctatus
TATTATTATTATTATTATTATTATTATTATTATTATTATTATTATTATTATCATTATTATCATTATTATTATTGTTACTATTACTATAATTATTCCATTACTATTGTTGTTATTGTTGTTACTGTTGCCACCGACGTAATTATTTCCTGATGGTAGTGGAAGATCGGTTACTATTTGCAACCCCATCAGCTGAAAAAGACAACAAGAAAATCATTAGCCAACGACACGATAGTAGACTATTTAAATTTCCTATCTTAGAAGAATAGAGTCAAGGGGAGATAATTGTGCTTCTTTGGTTCAATGAAATTTTTATCAAAGAGCAGAAATTGACTGGCAGTTCTAAAAAAAAATATGGAACTTGTGTTGGTGGATTGATAGATGCGTAAATTAGTGTTATTTACCAAAATCAATGTGTTTTTATTATTAATTAATTCAAACAACCTATTTTAAAATGTCAAATTGAATAACAACACCTCCTTATCCATAGATCTAGATCCTATTTATAGCTCCATTGACATCACTAAATAAATTATTCTATTCTCAACCTATCAGATCGGGAATTCCCAGCACTTCTTTCGCATTCGAAAATGCGGTGTATTGCCTGCTGCTGTCGATGAAACTTTGGTTTTTACAAACACTTTTAGATCTAGATTAAATGAGGTACATATTGCAGGATAGCAGCATTAATGATGGGAACATGCACAATTAACTAATCCTTTTCAATAAAATCTACAGGTAGGAATGATCCCAAACTAGATCTAGAATCTAGATAGAACTAGATCTAGATAGCCTATTTATAGTGGCTACATAGAAAAATAGATCTATCTAGACCTAGATATAGATCTAGATCAAAGACTTTGTATATCCTCATTGACTCACAACTTCAAAATTTGAGACAAAAATACCACTGATTTGAGAAATCTAGATCTTGATCTAGATCTAAATAAAAACATTACGTACGTTATGCTCAATGAAAATAGATGAGTAGCAAATCAGACTCTGAGTGACTGGACGTCATGTAGCACTGTAACTCTGTATCTAGTACTAGATATTAAGATCCAGATTTTCAATTCCTTACGATTTTAGTCTCCCACTGAGATGCATAAATCTAGAATCTTCTGCTTTTCTTAGGCCTACATCATAAGGTACATATTATGTAGTATGAATCTCCCTCGCAAATTCAATTTCTTTCAGTACATGTATTACTTTTTACACATGGATAGCTGCATGCCCCCACATCACGCGCCGGAGTCATGCTGGATTCTATTTTATGACCGGCCACACCGACAAACACACACATGATACGCGATGTTTTTCTGACATTATTGCTTTACAAATCTGCCCTCATCCATTGATAGTGTGTATCATTACAATTAATCGACAGTATTACAATTAAAAAGGCAACATTTAGATATTTAGATAGATCTGGCTCACTTTATAGGCATCGGTGTCCTGTTAATACAATAGGGTATGAAGCAGTCTATTTGGGTGAGCAAATATCTGTAATCGACTTAGAATGATAAGGGATATTATGTGCTTGTGGAGTGTATTAAGATGACACGCAAGAAAATACCCCCCTACTTGTAGACCCTAGATCTAGATCTATGCATTGACCATAGACTTGTATACTATCATTAGCCTTGATCCAAATTAAAAGGCCAGTCATTTAGATGTAGGCCTTCTTCCTTGCAATACATAATAAATTATTCATTCTTTTGTTCAATCATGGTAGAAGAGAATTAAAATCAGATCAGTCCTGCCTGCAATGATATCACTGATGGACGTTGTTGTTATAACATGATAAACAAGTTTTGACAGTATTGATACGAAGAAATTCTCCTCATAAAAATAAAAAAAATCACACCTAGGTTGTCCCTCTTCGTCCACAACCCTAGACCTTGTTCAATAGCCACGCATGAAATCTAGATCTAGATCTTTCTCTTTGCAATATGAAATAAAATTATACAATTTATTATTCTCCTTAAAAAATCAATAAAAACACTCGTGTACGCGATTTTGATATGAAGAAATATCCCACCCCGTATAATATTTCACAGCTTGGTTGAACATGCGATAAATCGCTGAGATAAAAAAATCAAGCAGAACTTGATTTTCAACAAAGAGTTCGAACTTACAATTTCCAAATATCGCACGTTTGAACCTAGGTTTTTAATCGTACGTTCGAACCTACGTTCGATCGCTGTAGTGTGTATCGCCCTTTAGTAGTTAGATCTAGATCAATCTATTATCCAATTATATCAAGTAAATGTTTCGCCAGAAACATTTCTTGGCTTTTGCACCCATCGTAGCTTAACTCTTTGTTCGCGGCGAGGCATTGGTAAATACATGGAGATCGATGACACAATACAGGCTCCTCATTATCGGATACCTTGCTCAAAGTTAATTTTTATTATTGTAGCATCGATCTTGACATAACGGTACATCGTATTTACCAACATCGCATGTATACTGGAAGTAAGGACGCAGCTGTAGTAAGAGAATGATCCAAACACATTCCGTCAAAGAATGGGTTGCATGTCCATGTCTAACTCATAGTCCATTCCCTTACTAACACTCAACATATTACAGTACACGAGCTAATAATATTTTGGGTGACATTGATGCATTCCATGACTTAATAAGAATGCAACTTATTTCCACAAAAAATCCGGCTCATTTTGCTTATATGGCCTCGGTCTAAAGTTCAATGGATGAGAAGAGACAGAAAGAGCCCCAAGCCAACAGCATTATAGCTGCCTTGTCTCTCGTTAAAAAGGGCAATAAATGACGATAATAAGCCAGCAACAAAAGAAGTCACTGTGATGATTTTATTCATTAATAAACTCTATTTATATTATTCTAGACTGCTTAGTACGTGCCTCAAGTCGTATTATGAACCATCTGTTTCTCATAATAAACATAAAACAACTTATAAGGATTTGAGTGTCACTAATGCATCTATACGCGCGTAAGTGTAACCATTCTCATAACTCAAAGCTATACTTCACATTTATACTTCATGATGATAAAGGAGTCTGTCGGCTGCGAATAAAATGCAATATATACATGCACCAACATTTCGTTCATACGCAAAGAACAAATCCTCCTGACGCAGGCAGCAGTAGCCCGCCAATCAAAACAACCCAGATGAACTTGCCGATTGCAACAAAACCTAAAACCACCAATTCTTTTTAAAAGCCTCCGCGAGTTTCACGAAAGTATCAATGCGGTACTCTACAGACGTCCTCAAGCCTTATTATATTAGCTCGAGCACCAAACATTTTGTTGTCGAGGAAGGTCAGAGGAGCATGATGAAATATTGGTGTTTAGGCATCCTGAAAACAAGGACTGATGAAGTCTAATTATCAAAACACTGGCGTTTCATCAATCTCATAAAAGCCCTTAGCGTTAATGTCAAGCTTGGTCGAGTCGTTGTTTGTTATCCTTATGACCGTTAGGTTTATCCTTATGACTAAGTAGTAATTGTTAGGTGAATCCCCGTAAAGTACACTAAAGCCGCGGTCATTTGGCAGAAGGATCCAGGCTTTCGCTGGAGAATATTATAGTTGCAATGCAATCCGTGATGATAGGCATACATTTTACACATCAAAGTTCCTGCTTCTTTTACCTAGTCCACTGAGTGCCATAGAGCGAAAATAAACTATGACAGATCGAGTATGTAACTTTTATTTCATAGTCTGGATCATTCCATCCGCCATTACAGTCGGGGCCTTGGGTTTTTTGTGAGGTCCAAGCGATGATAGAGAATCTTATTTAATACAGTGTGTCAACGTGAAAAAATTATGAGAAAATAACACTAGTTTCTATTAAGAAATAAATGAAAGATAACAGGACAACATGTTATCGTATAATAATATACTTATACGATAACATGTCCTGTTATAATAATATACTTATAAGGATCACTACGAAGTAGAATATAAGTAATATTAAAATGTCACATGGATGCATTAGCATTGCTGTGGTGTGCTATTTAGACTAATTCAAATGTGAAACGTTCAGAAACGACATTTCCGTCTAAATTATTGAATGATTAAAATATGTCCACACGGAGAAACAAACCAAGAATTGGAATGTGTCATCGTCGTCATTTTCATCGTTGTCCCCCCCCCCCCCTTTTCCCTCATCATCTTCTTCTTCTTCTTCCTCCTCTTCCTCTTCTTCTTCCTCGACCTCCTTCTCCTACCCCTCTTCCTTCTCGATATCCTCCTAGACTTCCTCTTTTTCCTTCTCGATCCCCTCCTACATCAATCCTCCTTTTCCTCCTACTCGACCGTCTCCTCAACCTTCTCCTCTTCCTCCTCCTGCTTTTCCTTTTCGACCTTCTCCTCCTCCTTCTCCTTGACCTTCTCTCCTTTTTCTTCTTTTTCTCACTGGCCTTCGTGGATCAATGAAGGGTTGTAGAACTTCATTCTTCTTCCCCTCCTTTTTCTTGAATAAAACATTTTAGATATTATGCTTGCTTGGTACAGCTGATAATTCAATTCTCAAGTAGATTAAAATCCCAGCCAACTACTTTAATCAATTCTTTGCTATCCTCCTCCACAATAGTATTATTCATCATGGCTGACCATGCATTGGCGTGTTGATCTGACACGAGTCAATCACAAATCAATGCGGTGATCACCATTATCATTAACGGAATGATTACCAGGAACCGAGGAACGCGTGAGGAGTATAACTTATGATTATTTCTGTCGGTATGGCCCACTGTTTATTAGATGAATGAAGTCCCCTATAGGAACCTGTATATCATTGCGCAATGGAACTCTAAATCATTACTTACCGAAGTTGGACATAATAATTTATACTAATGTTTCTAATCATGAAGGATCCTAATACGGACCAAGTTAATTGGGAGCACTATTGTAGCAGAAAATGCCGAGGTAGCTACTGACAAACAAATAAATTGGGCAATAATCAAATAGAGAATTTAAATAAATACATATTTTAATGTACAAAGCAGACGCTTTCGTAAGGACTTCCAGCGCTGATAAAATATCGAAAATCAACTGGCAAGCCAATACTATTAATATTTACAATAAAACGCCTAAGATATACATTGTATACTTAAAAAAGGTTTGGTCTCGCATGTTGGTGAACCATCCTGAAACTTTTACTGATAGTGTTGGGATGGCCAAATCCGATTTAAACATTTTTAGGACTGTTTAAAAATACATCTGGGGGAAAATATGCAAAACAAAATATACCAAAAACGAAACAAAACGATACCAACATCGAATCAAAACAGTTCTTGCCTTATCAATATACCGCAGGATCTTTTCCCGATTTTTTTCACGCCCAGAAACCACTTGAACGTAGATGTATCCCTTTATTTATTTGGCGAAAGTCCCCGCCTGTCAACAGAGGCGTCTGCATTAAGTTGAAATTTTCCATGACCATTTGTGTATGTCCCAAGCATGTTTAAGACCACAATTAAGTATGAAATACACGTGTAAAACGGCTTTTGTGAACACATTTTTAAACATTAACGACAACAGTTTCAAGAAAGTATCCACTTACATAGTCATTAATTTGTCCGTACCAGTTTAAGCATGGCTTCCTGGCATAGTGGTTAACGCAGTGGCCTGTGTGTGAAGTGAAGATCGCAGGACATCACGCGTTTATTTCCCGTTGCTGACGATTTTTTTTTCCCGCCTTTTAATATTGGTCTAGTTCTTTGTGTTTTAAGTAAGTTTAGTGAGGTTTTATTTTTTGATGAAATTTTCGTTTGAATCATTTTCCCAACACTCTCTACACCTATTCATCCTAATAATACTGCTCGTTTCTGACTTCTTTATCTTTAAGTATTTCCTGATAGATCTTTATCATCATATTCAAATGATTATCCGTTCATGCAGCGGGAGTTCAGCTTGTACTCCTCTATTATTATTTGTTTCTTCTTATTAATGGTGCATATCTTCGAATCTGACTGCTTCAATTCTTTCTCATAATGCATCTATCTTTCTTCGATCCTTCCTCTCGATGTAACATTTTTAGTTCTTCAAAGGTCAGTAAGACGTTGTATGGTATATTACAAGTATTAATCTATAGCTACGTTTTAAGGCTCACTCTAGATCTAGCTCTGTGGGTCTTTCACGTTCAAAGGGAAAATACTAGAAAATAATGACCACCGTCATCCATCGCAGAGGAGGTCATTGCGTGTTAATGCCAAGACCTTGTCGCGACAGCGTACGTCTTTGTCATACAAGGCAGACAATATTGATATTCAGATGACTGTGGATTTTGGTTTGTTTGTCCTTAATTTGCCGTGCATATATTATGTGTCTGTGTGTGTGGGTGAGGGGGGCATTTATTAAGGTACCGTTTCCGGTTGTGCATTGTGCAGTATCAGTAGAATGCAAAATGTCATTACATAACAACATTTTAAAGTGGATTGTTCAACCATAGCCCCGTTTCCCTTAATTATGGATTAGAATCAAGAATTGAAACAGTAACTAATGGGGAGGGTCCTTTTTACTTTTAGTTTGAATTAGAATCACAACTTGACACAATAGACTTCGGGAATGTTCCTTTTTACTTTTAGTTTGAATTAGAATCACAATTTGTTACAGTAGACTACGGGTATGGTCCTTTTTACTTTTAGTTTGAATTAGAATCACAACTTGACACAATAGACTTCGGGAATGGTCCTTTTTATTTTTAGTTTGAATTAGAATCATAACATGATACAGTAGACTACGGGTATGGTCCTTTTTACTTTTAGTTTGAATTAGAATTATAACTTGATACAGTAGACTACGGGTATGGTACTTTTTACTTTTGGTTTGAATTAGAATCATAGGGTCCTTTTTACTTTTAGTTTGAATTAAAATCATAGGGTCCTTTTTATTTTTAGTTTGAACTTATTTTTTTTTAATGAGCGTTTTATATAGCGCTTTTCCACTAAATGTGCTCAATGCGCTTTACAGAGTACTCTGGCAGGCCAATACAATCAAAAATTGTTCTCAGCCCCGGGGGGCATACAGAGGTGCGTTCCTATTAAAGGCGCTACACTCTAGCATACTGACAAGATTTTCCTCTACCTATGGCCATGTAACCATTTCACACCTGATTACGATGAGGAAGAAGCTTCTTTTCCTTTCTCATTTCAATCAATATCATAAAATAATATAACTTTATCGCCATTGTAAAAATAATCTCTTTTGACTTAATTTCATCTTCTTCTCATTCCTCACAGTACACAAAATTGGTGACTACAGCTGTTGAGAGAGAGCGAGAGAGACAGAGAGAGAGAGAGTTCATCAGCTGACGGACAAACAAGCGCAGCATTCCGTCATCACATTGTGGTGTCTAATAGATATGCGCAAGCGAGCCATCAGGGTATCACATGACTGGCAATGATGAGTGTCGGCTCTTAATGCCTTCTTCTGGTTGTCAACGGTATATAACAGGCGTGTTGAACGGATTATCTTTATCACTCAGCTAGGAGAGAGGCACTGGATGGCATTGGTTTCAGTGACCATTTCAGATTCCATGAAATGCCAATCTATTGATGACATTCAGATGTGTAATGATATGATGTTCATACGTATTTGAGTCATCCGAGGGAACTTGTAAATCTTTCAACCTCATTGTTGTAAATTGGTTATTTTACAAAAAATTGACCACTTCTCTTAGCTCTATAGACTCTTTCATTAAAAAACTTCGAAACCAATCAGCAAGAAACTAATATCAGTTCGTCGCAGTCTTAATAAATCCGTGAAATATTCAAACAGCACTTGGAACATTATTGTGACCGAAATCTCTTCATTACAAGTCGCCAAAACTTGGGAGAAAGAAACGTCCTCCACCACCTTTCACCATTTCCTTCACGTTTGAAAGGGTGGTGTTCGTGGCAGACCCACCCAGAGCCATGTCTCAACTGTCACCATCACACGTGTCCAGTGCCCCATCCACAGCATTGGCCGCCGAAAACATGTCCCGGCTAATAGAAACTACAATAAATGGGATGGTCGTCTTGGCCAACTCAAGCGATGGGACAGAGACCCCCAATGATCCGTGTGAGGGCATTTATTGTTACCCTGACTCATTTTTCAACGCTGCTACTGCTGTTACCGCCGTTCTTGCCATATGCGGGGCTTTCGGAAATATACTGACCATCATAGCCATCCTGACGAGTAATCTACGCAACAATATCAACAGTATTCTTATCTGTAACCTCAGTTTCGCCGACACTATTTACTGCGCCATACTGCTACCATTACAAGCTGCTGCCTTCTACTACAAAGAATGGGTTCTCAGCGATATTTTGTGCAACCTCCACGCCAGCTTGAGATATTGGATGGTCGGGGTCAACATGACTTTACTCAGCGCTATAGCATTTTACCGATTTCTGAATGTGGTGCATCCGCAAACGCATACCTGTCTTTCGCAAAGACCGTGGTTCACAATCGCAGTGGTTTTCTGTTGGATTTTCCCGTTGTACTTTGCCTTCACGCCATTAGTCCATGTATGGGGCACTTGGGAATTCAACAGAGGAATTCTACAATGTACGTTCAGTTCACACGGAAGTATCAGCCACAAGATTAGTGCCATAACTCTAGGCTACGTCATCCCATGTGTCTTCATTTCTGTATGCTATTCCAGAATCGGCTGTGTTGTATTTTCCTCAAGGAAGCGCTCTGCCCGAGGGAGTGTATACCGTCGGCAACGGGCGAAACGAGAGTCCTTCCGGTTGACCGCCATGATGGTACTTATCTTCCTGGGCTTCCTCATCGGCACTACGCCATACTTTCTTATCAATCTGCTGGACACCAAACTTAAGTTCGCCGCCGCGCACATCTGGTTTCCGTTCCTGGCCTGGGTCATGTACAGCATGACGCCGGTTATCTACACCGTCATGGACGTTAAGTTTCAGGCAGCGTACCGTCGCTTGCTCTTCTGTCAAGGTCCTAAAAGATCAGAGTCAATTAGAGATAAGTCTAGTTTTCACGAAGGACATCATTCAACCTTGGCAGTTGAGCAGCAGATAATAATAAAGTAATTTATCGGGGTGGGTCGTTTTTTGTTGTTGAGTATTTGTATACCCCATTCAAAGACATTTGGCTACTCCAATACGATTCGTTTGGCATAAATTTGCTATGTACGTGTCTTGAAATACATGTGATCTGGTCAACGTGCGACCAATTACCATAAATAAACACACATTAATATTTAACAAGGAATATAATTATATCGATTGACCTACATCGTACTGGTTGGTGAATTTATGGATGGATGAGACAAAAGGTTGACAACATTATTATGTAATCATGCTGTGTGGAATTCATATATGGATGACATTGACATGTCTATTTTTCAACCTACCACTATCGTTCACGAGGAGCAAATTGTTGGACTGAAGAGCTAATCTCGCATCAAAGCATATCATATTTTGTACTGATTATCACGTGCATAAGCACATACCTAGGTAGGTCTGTTGCTACATCAAACGTGAAAGGGGAATGTGTTTTCGATTAAAATACATTCTCTGGCAAGAGAAGAATAGGTTTAAAGCAGATCAATATCGAGGTCATTGTCCGTATTGTAATTCGAACGCCAGGAGGTCACTAACGAACTCTGTGAAAGCTTTATACTAAATCATTCAGTTGAACTTTCCAGTGTACATTATCAATGCAGCGCATGCAGTTGTAACTCTGATAATTCGTATCAAAAGAATTTTAATATATTCAATCCATTATACTGTGAGCCATCAGAAGAAGAAATAAACATTACTACGAGTATTATTGATTATTGTTGCATAATAATATTGTTAATCGATCATACCAAAGATGGATGAGAGGTTTTTATTAATTACGTATTAAGGGATTTGCTAGTTCTCAGAGAGAGAGAGAGGGAGAGAGAGAGGGAGAGAGAGAGAGAGAGAGAGAGAGAGAGAGAGAGAGAGAGGTGACAGTGAAAAGGAAAAGATAGACAGATATATAGATATGAAGATAGATAGATGAGAGAAGAGAGTGAAAGCGAGAGGGAAGAGAAAGAGTGCATGGGTGTGCGTGAGTGTGTGTGTGTGTGTGTGTGTGTGTGTGTGTGCGTATATGAGAGAGAGAGAGAGAGAGAGAGAGAGAGAGAGAGAGAGAGAGAGAGAGAGAGAGAGAGAGAGAGTTTGGTAGATCTAATGACGGACTGATACAGGTTCAGACAAAAAGATAATCTTTTGTGTACGCAATTGTAAGGCCGCAAAAATTGTGGTAGAATGAAAGTTTTTTTCTGAGTGAATACAGATCAAAATAAGTGCAAAGAATAGTTTACACTTAAACCAGCACGAGTTGCGTAACAATGACTTTATTCAGTCCGTGTTACTTTTGTTGAGTCACTTAGGATTAGGTGTCATCCATGATGGATTGATGACATTAGTAAGCAAATGTTATGGGGTTTTTTTCAGTATTTTTTTTCTGCAACTGTGTTCTCATTGTGTTAATGGGTAAATTAATGAGATACAAATAATAACAAAGATTATGAATTATAAGTGAATATGCTGACAGACGTTGGGTAGATTTAAAATGTTGTTGAACTATGTTATCATGTTATCATAATGCAAATCAAGACATTAAAAATCATAATGTTTATCGCTTTACAGGCGCATTAAATAGTTCCATTAAAAGTGCTTGCGTAGCTCAACATGCCAACCTGCTATTATTCGTTTGTGCTTTAAAAAACATAATAATTATGATTGTGTGTTTCAACTGATGTGTTTCCAAAGCCCTTGAATTACGATGAGATATCAACCATGTCAAATCAAAGAAGGTAAACACCAACGATAAGAACGGGCACTCTCTGATCTTTATCGACAACATTGCAAACCCTCTCCTATGCACGAGTAAATGAAGTTCAGAACGTGCATTTATCAAATTTGGTATGCACTTAACATTATGACTTTGTGGAAGACGATCTTACTGTATGCTCCCCTTCTAGTCACAAGCAATCGGATTATCTTTGAAAGAGGTGAATATTATCTCTTGACAAATGTCACGTAGAACCCAAACCACCCAAAAGAAGCAAATAATCATAACAATACGATAATGACATGTAAAAAAGTCTATGAATTTAACGTGGTTCCTTCTTGGATAAATAATTAGACAAGACTGACTGAAGTATGTTAATCAAAACAACAACAAAACGTTTAAAGAGCTGAGAAAATATTGTCCCATCGGGAGTTGAGCATGGCACCATTCGTCATACAATCCAAATTTCATTGGCTCCTAAAAGAACATAATGACATGCTCACAAACGATAAAAATGGAATGGGCGAATTTTAGAGGGACATTTGTATTATTACTACAACAATATGAAGAATGTAACTGAAAGTGATAGTCAAATTAAGTGATTTCAGGGTCTCCCATCAAACCATTATCTTCATTATAATCTGGACTGCAGGCGCCAAAGACGATGGTACGACATGTGCTTTAATATCGAATTATATCTAAAGTCACCCTCTTTGGAGTAATAGTTGAAGGGTTATGAAAAAGTGACTGAAAGAAATGAAGGCGTCAAAATAATGAGAAAATAGTACTGAATAAAACCCCAGAGAACTAAGAAAAGACAAATAAATAAGAGAACGTTATTGAATCATTGTATCTTGCCATCTACTACATAATTCTTTCTAGCAACGACAACAACACCCACACAACAAATTGGCGCAATTGCCATCTAC
Source organism: Aegires albopunctatus (assembly GCA_032466395.1). Classification (NCBI taxonomy): domain Eukaryota; kingdom Metazoa; phylum Mollusca; class Gastropoda; order Nudibranchia; family Aegiretidae; genus Aegires; species Aegires albopunctatus. The sequence continues at coordinate 11,696 of JASKDV010177157.1, forward strand.
TGCGCTTTAATTGATGCCGACAATACAACAGAAAAAAAGGATGTAGTCTAAAATCTACAACAGAACTACAGCAAAAACTACGACAAATCCCATAGCAACATCAAAACGAACTACAAACAAAACCATAAGAAACGAACAAAAACATCAAATAAAATAACGTACAAATCACCACAAAACAAAACAAAATGAGGACAACGTAAACAAAATATAGAAGAGAAATCAAATCCAAAATGGTGTCCGCACCATTTCCGCCATGAAGAAGTAGTAAAACCCCAGAGACCATTCGCCATACTAGCGGTGGTCCCGCACCATCTTCGACCTCCTGGTTACCATTACCAATAGGCAGGAGCGTCACCACAATAGAGACTTGATGGAAGAGATGTCATAAAAAAGAAAGAGAAAATCATTTAAAGCAAGATACCACTAGGGGCGCAACAATGATGGAAGAATGATCCATAGTGTCAACGGAAAAGCGTAGTCAAAATAATATCAGTCCGTCATAGCTTCTGTTTGCTCACTAAAGCTCAGGTAACGCGTACTTGCCTTTCAGTTCGTCTTTCTCCACCTTCTCCACCTGCTTTCAACAATCATTCATTTCAGTGGGGGCCAGTTATAAAAAATGGTAGGCAGAATCCGGACAGAAAGACTCGCAAAAAAGACGGTCACGTATAAACCTACATTATCACTTACTGTTCTTGACAAAACTAAAGCGAGCTGTGTTGCCAGTGAAATTTATTCATGCATAGCATAATAATATAATATTATTATCGCTTTGCAGTCATTCTTTTCCATAAAAAAACAAAACAAAATTCTGATCATCCTGTCACTATGGTAAAGGCGAAAAAGAATAATAACTACAACAATAAATGATATAAATTTAACATTAACCGAACAGGCGGATACGGGAGTCTGATATTTTATGTAATCGTTATGTCAATAACGGGAACCTGATAATTTATGCAAACGTTATGTAAATAAAAATAAACACAATGGTGCAAATAACTTTGTTCATTATAATTTTATCCATGATTATGATACTCGTTAATATTCACCACACCAAGTAACTTGCTACATAAAATACTGTGTAAACCAGACTAATTATTCAAGAGCCTACAGCTTTGGAGACATCGGCCAAGGTTCTCAACCAGAGAGAGAGAGAGAGAGAGGGAGAGAGAGAGGGGGGGGGGTGTAAGAGATAGATAGGGAGGACGAACGAAAAGGAGATATAATG
>JASKDV010177168.1:0-12925 GCA_032466395.1 Aegires albopunctatus
TCTCTCTCTCTCTCTCTCTCTCTCTCTCTCTCTCTCTCTCTCTCTCTCTCTCTTTTTTTTTTTTTTCTCTCCATCCCATCTTTTGTCTCTTTAGCTTTATTTCATTTAATATCACAACCCATATCTTACCATCAAGGCACAAACATAGATAAGATCTTACTTGTCAATTGAATGAATATGTCCTTTGATATTCATAGATGTCAACACTGGATAAGTCACATGATTCATTTTTGATGCATATGGTAAATATTTTCCACTTAGGCAGATTTCACGGCCCAGTATCATAGAATATTGTTTAGGAAGGCATTTCATGAATTGTTCTCCTTTTCTGAGTTTATTATCTAGTTTCTCCTCTTTCCCCGAATAAAGATTGTAAATTTCACTCCTGAAAATATAATACAATATTCTTAATAAAAAGAAAAAGGATTTGTCAAACTGTAACCATATTCTTCATAATTGTCATGCAGTGTGAGTAAAATTAAACTTAAGGGGATATATGTTCAGGACTAATCTGAAATACTATAATTCAATATTACAAAATTGTAATCAATAACTCTAAAACCACACTGATTATCTTAAGCATTCATTCCACTCCACAAATATCCATGCACACACACTCTTGCTCACAGACTACTATAAAAAATAATATACTTTCTTGCTTTTCATATTTAAGGATTATTTGTAATGCTAATATAGTCCCTGCCACTTAGTGTCACACTGGATAATAGAACATTTAGGATAAGGTTACGGTGAACGACTGTAACATAATTTTTTCTATATAAATGTCACTGGATAGCATCACAGGGACTTTACTTTACGTCATGGGTCATTGTGGTGATGAGAAGAAAACATTTCAATTGATTGCAAAATTTGCTGATAGGAATAATATTTTCATGCCACCAATGTGCATTGATGTCAAATTCTGTTGGTATGACGTAGGACTTTACCTCAAATATTGTAGAATACTTGGTGATAGTCATAGCAAAGGTCAGATAACTCGACCGAAGCTAGATAACACTCCCCTCAAAAGGACATAAAATCGATCAAAACATTTTTCTCTAAAAAAAGGATAGATAACTCTTAAAAGCCAGACAACTCTACACCGAAAGCAAGAACAACAAAATCACACATCTACGCCAGGCCGCCCATTCCCCCAATTCTTACGAAACCCAGGGCAAAAAAAAGCAGGCTGGTCAAAGCATGGCTTCTCAGGGTGATTTTCTATTCTTACGAGCCGTCTCTAGTATGCTAAGCATTGTCTGCTGCTGGTCTAATATGGCGTAGGACTGGATGGAAGGGAGAGGAAGGAGTGGGCGGGATGAATAAATAAGTTCACAATGTACATCTGCTAATGTTAATAGAAACAAAGTATATGGCGACTGTCCAAAATTAATACAATAAGTATTGCACCAGAACCAAGGGAAAGAGGAATAGAGTGGGAAGGAGGATGGGGAGAGGGTGAGAGAGATCAGTCACTGAACGACTGAGGTTATTTTATCAAAATGGATAACGTCACACTTCGAATAGAATCACGGTTACACACTGTAACAGGCCCCATGACATAAAGCGGCAGGGACTAGGCAATAAATCTTATACCATATCATCTTACATTTCCCAAAGATATTTATCAATGAGTAACAACAATATCTAGACATATTTCAGGGACAAGCTTAAGTTCTTGAGAATTTGATCATAAGAAAAATCTTTATTATCAAAGCAAATAGGATATAAATTAATTCAAACATTTTCTTGAAAGATAAATTCTTAGGTTCTGTATTTACCGTGCATTGAAGAATATAAAACGATCTTGTCCAAGATGTCTTGTATTATTAAAGATAAACTCAAGAGACTTTTTCATCATAAATTCTGTCGTACTATGATGGAAAGCTGATGCCTCAATAAACGCCTTGCTTTTGATGCCTGTGTCCATTTGATAAGGTGCATATATTCTTGTGCTTGATTCTTGATAAAATGAAATGCTAGCAAAAATATAAAGAACAACAAGAATTATACTGATTTTGTCTTAATTCTGACTCTATATTTTGAGAATAAATGTGGTGGCATTCATGCTTGAAAAGCCATGGTGAATCAAAAAAGATTTTATTGGATAATTATGTTTATAACAATGATAATGATGAACTTGATGTTATTGCTGTTGATGAGGATGATGATGATGATGATGATGATGATCCTTACCATCATCATGATTCTAGTATCATCATTTACATTATTTTTATAAAAATATAATCAAAACATAGTTCTGCATAAAAGGCAATTACCACAACGTTACTATATATCCCCTTAATCAAAGAACTGTATAAATTCGCTGTATTTTATAATTATTGCATGACTGGTTTAAATAAGTAAATACTTAAAGCAATATATGGTAGGTTTATTTATGTTATGTGGTAATCTGCAAGTGCAATCTTAAGATTTGCATCACACTTCATTTAAACATTTATAATATTGCCAGCAACCTTGGTTTGGACAAAATATCCGCTTTCATTTTGGGTGGTTTTGATTTTAGATCTGCTTTACTGATAGAAGATCTGTGGATTCCTTTAGTCAAAATTGACACATCCATGTTAGACTCAAGAGAAAATCCACCGATTGTTGGAATAATCTGCAACAGAAAATTTTTAAACATTTATTTTCCTTCAAATTTTAATTAGATTTGTATGAATTAACCCCAAGCAAAGTAAAAGCAAAAAATGTGAATGGTATCAACCTTAAAATAAGGTCTTCAAAATTGTATGTGTTTTTAACATTTTAATGATTGAAAAGATTATGTTGCATACATTTTGGGGAAATACTTACTTGATGGTAATCTGAAAGTTTGAAAGCCCTTACAAGTTCAAGATTGAACCCTTTCAATAAGGCTCCCATGATTCCTTTACTATGCTTTTTAACATTCATCTGTTTTAAGATTGATTCCAAAGACAAAAATCCAACATTTTTTCCTGAAAGAGAGAAAAATAGATCACTTTAAAGAAAGTCATTTATGAATTTTAATAATCTCTTCTTACTTCTCACTTGAAATGATAGGAGGTGTAATATTTGACACAAACATTCTATTAGCCTTATAACTATGGATTTCAACAATGACAGAAAATGTTGCAATTTGGGGGCAATAGTTATGTAATGATGAGAGTGAATTTAAAGTCCCCTCTTCCCACAACCCCAACTATAGTGAAAAGCTCAATAAATTATTTCTATTCATCTCAGAACATATTTTTCAATCTCATACAGATTGATAAAATCATTTTAATCGAGAAAAACATCTGTCCCCATGTCAACATGGAAATAAAAGTTTTGTAAAAAGTATGGTAATCAATAAGATTCAATGATTGATATTTCCTTGGTTAATGCTGTTTAAATAGCTTTTCAAGATTTATTTTTTATATTATCTATCAATTAACTTAATTAAACTTGATTTACCAAACATTTTCAATGAAACATGAAGTGTTGGGAATGATGTTTTCATATTGACTGTTTTGAAAATCTTCTTCAGGCTTTTCATCACTGTTTTACTCAAGAATGGAAATCCATGATCCTTCTCAGTGGACATTTTTTTAACATAATCCACAAAAATGTGCTGAATATCTTTTGACAAAGTTTTGCTTTTAATGGCAGTCAATGTTCCAATGATTTCCATCATGCTGTCCAAACCTGATAAGAAGAGGAATTGTTTTCTTCAATCTCAATTTCAGTCTAGGATATTTAAGATGAATAGATTACAATTCACATAGGTCATTTACATTGTATTAAGCCCATTTATATTTAATTCATTTAACTATCTATATTCAGAGCTTCATATTCATCATTAGATTATAATAAAGAGCATATTCTGGCAGCATTGTTGTGCTTTAAGAATAACATTGATTGATAATAAAACATGTAAAACAAAAAGCTTAATAAATCATTTGGCTATTCCATTGAGAATTAAAAATGACCTTACCATTTGTATCAAGAGCTAACTCAAATAACTCAGTCTTTTTATCACTAATAACAATATCTGATTTGACAATGAGAGTCTGAAAGATGTTGCTTGAAGGTGTATAAATCAGTGTTATCCCTAAATTGCCCCCAGCAATGATTGATGACAAGGGGAATTGAATAAAGTGTGACAATTGGACAAATTGTGACTTCAATGCACTGTTGTATCCAAGATCAGGTAGCCCATCCTTCTGTATGAGTTCTCCTAGCATTTTCTGTATCCTTATGAAACAAAAATAAATGCATGAGCATTAATTTAATTTTACATTTCATCTCAAATGATATTCATGGTATTATAGGGGCCTAAATTAAAAAATTAATAAGCTCTAAAATGTTTTATTGTCCCTTCTGCCCCCAAAAAGTTATAATTGACTTTGGTTATTCGCAAATTAGTTACCAGTAATTGCAACTCTCACTTGATACAGCTTTTCTCAAGAAACAGAATTAATTATATATAAAAGTCATTGTTTAATTGCAACTCACTTCAGATAATTGTAACACCTTGTCTAAAATTTCCAGTCAATATCAATTTGCTAGATAATATTCATCTCTCTCTTTTATCATTGACTATCAATCATAACAATACAATAGCTTCACACCAAATGTAGGTCTAACAGGCATTATAAGATGTAATCATCTCTATGCAAGATGAGGCAGCCAGCTAGGCTAGCGGCTGGTCCATGAGTGCCAAATCTATGAATATCAATGAAGGGCATATATATCATTTGCTTGAATATGTAAGCACTCAATGAAGACTTATTTTCCTTTCTCTGGCAACACACTGCTTTATGTAAAAAGTATAAAATAATATAGTAACAGGCATACCTCCTAAGCAAGTAGTGAAATGATGCACAATTGCCTGGAAGAATCCATTAAATCGTAACTTCCTAAAATTGCAACAATTTTGCTGTTCCAGAGGTGTTGCGAATAACTGGAGTCAGCTGTACTTTGTTGCTGCTAAGATTTCTATAATCTTATCTTCACTTTATGACTATCAAAAACTGGACACGTATAAGCATATTTTAAACAGGTTTGCTGGGATATGAGCTGAATTTTCTTTCAAAACTCTGACAAACAAAGCAAGCATTGGCTCTACATACAGATATAGGATATTACATACTGTGAAAATGAAGGATCAGAACTTTCCATTATGCTTGAAATTTTGGTCCTTATATATGTTTTTATATTCTCTAGCTTTGTAGTTTTGTGAATGTCCAACAACTTCTTTAAAATTTCTTTATCTTCCTTAACAATCAGGACATTAAACACTGCTATGCGGGTTGACATTGACCAATTCTCTGCTTGTGCAATTTTTATCAGATGATTTTTCTTTTTATCAAGAAATCCAGCATCAGCTAAAGCCTGAAAAAGAAGAAAATAAATCAAATAGAATTAGATATTTAACTTGTGACAGTCAAAAAATGAAAACTCACTATGATTTTTTTCTTTGTTAATGTTTGTGAAGACAGGATTTTTTATAATCTTTATCAATTATAATTCTTCTCCCTTGATTCATCTTAATTTATTTTAGGATTAAACTTGGACACATTATGTTAATTATTGATCATTACTACTTACCTGAATAGCAAATCTTGGAATAATGAAATTTGTTTGCTGATTCAAAATGCAATCCAGTAATGAATTAGAGAGGGCCCCTGACCTGTAGATACCTTGAATCTGTCCAATATTGGAAACAGCCTGGGGTGGGGTAGGGGTAGGGGGGGGGGGGGGAATGTTTAAAACAATTTTTTTTTTTAATAATCAAGTTCTAATTCATAAAACAAAATATAAAGCTGTGGAAAAGAGATGATGGGAACAATTTTGTACTTTAACTCATTAGAATTATAATAGTTTTCATTCCTTTTTTCCTTATTCAGAATATATCTTATTGTTATCTGAATAAGTATTTTATTTTATGATGTGAAGAGTAAATAATTTTTTTTTTTTGCTGTATTAATCTTATCGTCTTTAGTGCATTTGCAGGGAAAAGAAGATGTTTTCTAACAAATTGGAGCTTGGGCAAAATTTGATTCATGAGACCAAATTTGTCAATCACTTCATTTGTCTTTACTCTCTTTTCTCTTTAAAAATTTGTTCTATCACTTTGATAAGGAAAGAGAAGACAAAGTTATCAAAATTTACCTGCAAAGCTATCAGAAGTGTACTTTCTGCTTCAGATTTTTCATGTCCATCCATATCATTGAAAGCATTTTTTTCACACTCTTTGCCAATGAAAGTATCCAAATTTCTCAATGCATCATTCATGAACTTTTTAAGCTGTAATATTTGGATTGTTGAATTATGAATGTAACATAACAGTAATGTATCTCCTTTCATTATAAAATTCAAATTTTGGAAAACTTTGCAAAAATTAATTATTGATGAAATTTTATAACATGAATTGTAATGTACGTTTATTCTGTACCCTTTAATACCTTCTGTAAAAACTAGGTCGGCTTTCATTAGAAAGGTTGTGAGTTCGATTCCCACTGGCGCTAGGTCCGACGTTGAGACCTTGGGAAAGTCTCTTTACACTCATTTTCCTCACCCGATCAGGTGTAAAAAGAGTACTGGGGGCTAGATGGCCGAGTGGTTAGTGGCATTGCCCCACTTCGGCATCTAGTATTATCCTTTGGCAAGATAATTTACCCAAATTGCCCTGGCGGCGCTCCTCGAGAGAAGCCAAAAGAGAATGTGCCCTAGAGGACAATAAAGGCTATATTTATATATTTATTTATTTATTCATTTATTTATTTAGCTTTCGTACTATTAAACACTCCCCCCACTACTATACCTTTATCAATAATATCAAATCTATATCTTACACCCCGATACTCATTTCCTCCTTCTCTGCTACTGCTATAATATTACCTGTACCATTTGAAATAAACCAGAATCTATTCTGTTTTCTGTAGCCTCAACTTATACTGACCAGTTGTTGATTTTATTATACACAAGTTTAACTTGTTTTTTCTGTACCTATAATTATCACATATTTATTTATAACAAATAACAAATCGTTACATGGTGTCAATGAATATTTTTTTACAATGTACAGTCAACCTTACCATAACAGTCACTTAAGATCAAAGAGAAAAGTGACTGTTATAGACAGGTGCCCGCTATGGAGAGAGGCTGAGGTATATCCTACACCCCCAAAATGTGAGCAAAACGTACTCTTCTAAGATTCCAACAATGTGCATTAATGGTGTTATTATTTATTTCCTTTTGTTCATCTACAGGCTTCATGGTTAACAGATTGTTGATTTGAAAAAAAATTGGTTTTTCATTTTAGCTTTTGTTGTGCTTTTTAAAATTTTAATTTACTATAATTATTCTTTTTTATGATTGGTTTTGTTCATCAACAAACCCTAGAGGCGTAGAGGTGAAAACAATGGCTATGCTATGAAGTAAACCCAGCTGCCTTTTATTACGCAGCTTCGACCAATGTTCCACACACCCAAATGACCATGTCTAGCCCATCAATAAACAGTAGCCAGTCAATAGCCATACTCCTCCTTCTATTGTTCAATATACTGGGTTAAGTCAAATGATTTAGTTGTGGATAAAGGCGGTCAGTGTCTTCACAAAGAAGGCTTCACCTTTTTCATCTTCACAGGTAACTTGAGCATTTTCTAGCCATGTTAAGCATGGTAGACCTCCATTGTCTCTCCATTGCACACATTTATTGAGATTGAGAGGCAATAGAAGTTGGGCTGTCAGTCATGTCACTTCTGAGAAGGACAATTTTGTTAGAAACCTCTGCTGAAGTGGCCATTATGAATAGGTTAGGAGCCCTTTTTGTCACAAAAAAGACTTACCATGGCCACGTTGGACAGGTGATTACTATGAAGAGGTTAAAAATCTAGGAGAAATACAAGGGTGTTACAGCTATGGAGAGATGACCATTAAGGTAGGTGGTACTTCTTTCCCCACATTTACAAAAATTTGCTTTAAAATTTGTATTAATTATTCATTGAAACATGAACATTTAGAATCAGATGCACTGTAGTTCTATAAAAGATGCACTTAAAAATGAATATTATTCAATACAATAAACAAATTGGTATAAGAGTTGGAAAAAATCATCCCACATAAGATTAATGGTATGTATAAGCAATATGATTATCAGTTTAAAATTTGCGACTTCACTTTGTTATTAAGCCATTGACTACAAACCTTCTTTGAATTTGTTGAATAATCCGTCTTGAAATGAGAAAGCATTGAGGTGAAGGATAACCAGCATCTTGATGACATCCCAAGATTTTTACAATGATTCTAAAATATAGTAAGTAAGAAAGGAGCCCATTATGAACCAGTATGAATCTATGAAATAAACTTTTTATCAGGACCCAAGGATAGAAATGCAAAACAAGGCTAAGCAATTTTTTGGATATTATCGTTTGTTAGTCTTCAATATGAAAATCATATTGGATAATTCTTTACTCAAATCACTAGATCACACACACACACATAAAGAGGAAAAAAAAAGGAAAAACTCCAAAAAATAAATGGATACATAAAACTTGATATGTCAAATATTGTAAAAATTGTTTTTGGTTTTAGCACTTAATTTTGCAACTTGTTACCATGAATTAATTTCTTTATATATTGAAAAAAATGGGCAAACAACTGTTAAGGATAAGGTGAGAATAATGACAACTTACATAAATAATTTGTGCAGTGTTTAGTGATGGCTTATAGAATAGACCCATGTTGAAGATTATAGCATTGCTCTCCACAGTGTCCACATTGCCTTCTTTTATTGTTTGTGCAAGAACATCTACACAGTCGTCAGTACCGCATGATAGAAGGCCATTCAGAAATATTTTTGCCATCAAGGTCTATAATATGGATATCAAAAATTCAATTCAAAGGTTATAGTATAAAAGTTATTTCCAGATCATACAAATTTTGTACATTTGATGTTCTCTTCCCTTAATCTCATTGAACTGGCAGATATTTAATTATTGTGAGTAAGAAATTAAGACCGATATATGAAACAATTGAATTATACACATTACTTTTTGTATAGCCTACTCTGTCTCTTTCAATGCAAGGTGATTTAATTCCAAACTTTAAAAAAAATTAATATGTAGCCTATCTTTAGACAAAAATCATGAAAACATGCTCTTTAAAATCTAGAGAGTCCTAAAGATTTATTTCCTCTGAATGCCAATGTTCTGCCTTCAATCTTTTTATTCATTAGACAAACAAATAAAATATATAAAGTCACCTGTAGTTTACTTGCACTGACATCTTTTGGTAAGTTAGAGAAACAGTCAGTTGACCGATCACATAAATAAACGGTTTCCTTCAACTGTTGTATTTTACTTCTTGCAGTTTGTCTCAGCACTTTGACAAATTCTTTAAAACTAGAGGAAATATAATAATAATTCAGAGAATTAGATATTCAAAGCATAACAAGAAAACAAAACATATAAATATTACAAAATGAATGGTGTATTTTTTTCCATTTAAATTTTTTTAAATAACCAAAACATATAAATATTACAAGACGAATAGTGTATTTTTTCCATTTAAAATATTTTGAATCCACATTTAAGATTCTTGACTTCATCCTACCCCCAAAACAAAGAAAAATGAATTCTTTTTATCCTCTTGCCTTTAAAACTAATGAAGCTTTTCATGCTTAGTTATGCATCTTTCAAATTAAGCATACATTTATGATAAAAAAGTAACTCATTTTGACATCTCCCTATCCAATGTTTACCTTTCAGCGGACAAAGTCTTTGGATCAGATTGATGTTCTCCTTGGTTCAGATAGTCCTTGACAACCCTTTCCAGTAACGTGTGCATTTCCTGAGGAGAACTGTGAGCAACACTCTCAATACTTATATCCATACGCAAATCAACATAACGCCTTCCTTCCATGTATCGCTCCAAGGAAATGGATCTCAGTCGCTTTTTGGACTTCAATCTTATGGTTTGGCTGGTAGAAAGGATAAAATGACAATCAGGTCTAGATTTAAACTTGATACAAGTATCATAATTTATTCATCGTGATTACTAATGCTACTTAATTATTGATAAACAAATATTTATCTACAAATTTTTGAATGTTATAACAAAATGTCATTGTCAAAGAAATTACCTGATAATTGTTCCAACCTGTCCATCCAGTGCAAATGGACTGAGCAAACTTTTCTGTTGACATTTGACATGTTTCATTGTCAACGATGGTGTTATTTTATAGTGGCATTCAACACTGGATTCTGAAGGATAGTTCGCCTTAGGATATGAAGATAAATGATTTGAAATAAAACCTAACAAAGCAAATGAAAATCAAAAATACAGTGTAAATCTTTCAATCTTAGTTGACAAAGCTTTATTAAATTGAAAGCTTAATGGTATAATTACACCAATTATTTGATGGTGTATATATCACTTTCTTAAAAATTGGTAAAAAGCTAAGGAAATTAATTAAAGGGAGATAAATAAAAAAGCATCAATTTTGTAACTCATGTAAATATTGTACCCATGCTTAAGGTGTGACCAAAAGTGTGCAGCAGAAATAACACAGCTGTTGATAATTTTTGATTCAATCCATTGAAAAGTAACATATTAAACAAGGAGTCAGAACTATTTTCATTTAAAGGCTATCTGAGGAAAGGGGAATTCTCAAATTCAATTTTCATATTTCATGTATGTAATTATAAAATTACTTATATCTCATAGAGAAATGCATTATGGAATTATGTTCCTAAGCATAATCAAATGGCCTTTTATGAATGTGACAATGACCAACCATGTGTGTAACAGAGTAATTCAAGTTTCAGTTGCTGTTATACCTGATCCATGGGAGATGATTGTAGTTTCTTAATAAATGAAAGAAAAGAATTCTGATGCTGTGAAAAATGAGTCAAGTCACATTTTGACAAATCTCTATGCGTCTCTATTTCATGCTTATGTTTCTCAATTTTGGAAGTTGTTTCCATGATGCATGAGCCAAAAATGTCTTGCTGAAAATAAATAACAAAAATAATCAGATCTGACGCTCTGTAAACACACACACAAGCACCAAGATGAAATGTAAAATGAAGCGTTACACGGCAAATAAGGCTACATCATGATTTTAGTTATTAGATGCATGGACATAAACTATCAGGTTTTTTTTTTTTTAGATTTCTAACAATTAATGATGATGATGAAATAGTTCATTGTTACAGTTTCATTTGTTAAAACTTCATCTTCAAAGGATATGATAGGCTACCAATGATAGATTATAGCCATAATTTACCTGCATGAGTGTAGAGTTCTTAAATTTTGGAGTATATTTGAGCTGCAGAAGGGAAATAATCCCTCTTTTAAAGTTGACAACATGCTGCTTTTCATCCTCAAATATGACCAATTCATTTCTGACAACTTGTCCCTTGTCATATTTGAAATACACTTTTAACCTGAGAAAAAAATAAATAAAACAAATGTGTCAAACTCAAGGTGTAATTTTATCAATCAGAAATTAGAATATACCCCTTTGTCAAAATCTATGGTTTACATAATAATATAGTGTTATAACAGAGAAATGGGTTGGGGCTGGGGAAGGCAGGTGGGTTGGAAAGGATTACTTCCAAAACAAGAACCTTTCCCTAATGACAACTTCCAAAACGCATAAAACAATTCTTTTTAAACTTAAGTGTGTACATGGATAACCTATGTCGATGAGCACAAATTGACATGACTGTTACATGGTTTTGTTTTGTCTTTTTAGTTTCTTTTTTATTATTTATCATTTCAATTTACCCATAACTTTCATTCTTAGGAGTTAATCTAAACTTTTCCTGAATATGTCCTTTGTGTTGCTATAAAAGACAACAGAGATTTTAAAAAATTCTTATTACCGAATGTGAATAAAAATGTGATAAATTACTCCAGTTCTCTCTTCCTTCAGGCATCTCAATTATCTAATATCTAATCATTGGGAGGGATTTAAATTATAATTTGAATTTTCACATTATCTTGCTACCCTCATCTATTAGCGTTTGCGTTCTAGAGGACAAAGAATACGACATTACTAACAAGGCAAAACAAACCCTTGAATGAAATTAAATAGACCCACAAATAATAACTACAGGTTGTTAATATTGGAAGAAAAGAAGATAACATTAATAACAAAATTGAAAAAATGTTGCCAACTGCATTTCCGGGGAAATCTCCCAAGGAATACCCAAAAGTTTTGACCTTCAAAATATCGCTTGTACGAATGCTAACTCGTTTAGACCAAAGGCAATGTTGTTCAACATTATTAATAATCAGCCGTTTGTAGCCTAAATCCTTAATCAAACTTAGATATAATCCTTTTCAATGCGATGCTCAAAAAAAAAAAAAAAAAAAAAAACGTAGGCTACAGCAGATAGGAGTCAAAATTTCAATTATTTTAAATAGATCTACATTAATGTTTCAATGTTATGATGTGTTTCACAAAACTCATGCTACTAGATCTAGATTAATGTTTCAATTTTATGATGTGTTTCACAAAACTCATGCTACTAGATCTACATCAATGTTTCAATTTTATGATGTGTTTCACAAAACTCATGCTACTTGATATCTAGATCTACACTAATGTTTCAATTTTATTATGTGTTTCACAAAACTCATGCTACTAGATCTACATTAATGTTTCAATGTTATGATGTGTTTCACAAAACTCGTTCTACAAGATCTAAATTAATGTTTCAATGTTATGATGTGTTTCACAAAACTCGTTCTACAAGATCTACATTAATGTTTCAATGTTATGATGTGTTTCACAAAACTCGTTCTACAAGATCTACATTAATGTTTCAATGTTATGATGTGTTTCACAAAACTCGTTCTACAAGATCTACATTAATGTTTCAATGTTATGATGTGTTTCACAAAACTCGTTCTACAAGATCTACATTAATGTTTCAATGTTATGATG
>JASKDV010177179.1:0-12925 GCA_032466395.1 Aegires albopunctatus
AGAGAGAGAGAGAGAGAGAGAGAGAGAGAAAGAGAGAGAGGGGGGGGGGAAGGGGAGGACAACACAATGGAAAATAAAGAAATATATAAAATAATGAATAAATAAATAGCGAAAGTTGTAAAAATGGGAAAATAAAGTAAGCAAGTGAGTCCATTAAACAAGCTTTTGAAAGTAGATCAGAACGAATCAACCAATCAGACACGCTGTTTTTCCAATGTCTGGGAGAAATTTCGACAAGGGTCTTATGAAGTGACCATTTATATTAGGTATTGATTAAATGATCACTTCACCGTTTATAGCAAATTATTTTCCTAAAAACTAAAAATAAATCGAGAAAATATAAAGAATATATTCAACAAAACGCTAAAATAAAATTTGTAAAACTAGAATGAAAAAAACAACAACAACCTTAAACCAACAAAATAACTAATAAAAAAATAATAAACTACTGTTTTTGCGTTATTGACATCGGAAGCTATATTCATTGCATTTACGATTATGTATGCAAGATACGTTACCGCTTGCTGTTTGTAAGGCAATCCTGGAAAACCATGAGATCATCAAAGAGTGGAAATTTATAAATTATATACCACAGACGTAATCAGACCACCGATTATTTTGAAAATTGTCAGTGATTTTGATACTGAAAGATACTATAGGTAACCAGGTAGCTCAGTCAGTAGAGCGTTGGGATGCTAAAATGCCAGCCGCGGGTTCAAACCTCCAGTCCCGGCATATTTTTCTTGTGGCCTCCCTGTCGACCCAGCAGTAAATGAGTAGCTAGATCTCTTGAGATCCGGCGAAAGGAAAGTCGGCGTGGCAAGCAATGGCAAACTACCACATAAAGCTGTATGCCTTAAAAATTAGGACTCCTCTAAGCTCAGTAATGAGTATACGAAAAACTTTACTTTAGATACTGTCCTTGATCCTCCCTTGTGCAGTCAAATGCGGATACAAATATTTTATTTGACATCACTGTAATATGTAAATCGAATACGCATTATTTGCGTAGTATTAGTTCCAGGCATCGATATTATATTTGTGTATATTATATCAATGACAAGCATGATATCCCGGTCATTTGCGACCGATACGATTCATAATCGATTATTGCTACTTTCTCGACCAATCATAATGGACTATTGCTACGCTCTCGACCAATCATAATGGACTATTTTCAATAGTTCTCTTTTATAATATTCGATTCCGGTGGTCAAGGCTCTGAAGCTTACCGGAAATTTCCGAATGCAGTAGTATGGGTAATTAATCCCATCAGATATAGGAGAAGAGAATATTATAGCCAAAATTGATTTCTTTAATTTTCGTTTCAATAATCCCTGAAGATATCTAGGCTTTCAAACAGCAAATAGATGAAAAATGATTGATTTTCTACAGGGACTTTTTGTTTCGTTCTGTAAATGCTCTGTTGTTTGTTGTTGTTGTTTTTCTTTTGTTCTGTTTTTTTTTCTTCTGACTCGGATTTTGGGTTGGCTACATTTTGTTCCTTCTTTTGTTTTGTTTGTGTATTGTTTAAGGTTTTTTAAAACTAATTAATTTATTAATTTTGCCTGTTAGTTTCTTTCTGTTTATATTGTGATAACATGTAGAAACACGAGAATTGTGATGAATGAGGGCAAAATAAAGGTCAACGGTCTAAGCAGAAATGCAACATGGGACCTGTAGAAATTTCACAATATTTAATCAATGGTTTGGAACAATTTTAATATCTTAACTTGTGGATGACAAGGACAGCCGAAGATACAAGAAGCACCTAACTAAACATTTGGTTGTTTGGAAAGTTACCTTGACTGTTTAAATAATGTTACTTGTTAGTGCAAATCCATCAAAGTCAAACACGCTTGTCAAATAGTGAATATGGGTGGACAAGGTGGTCGGATAATCAGCTGATGGTAGTCAATTGGTTATTCGAAGCTATGACATACAGCAGACCAGTTTTTATCTTATATAAGAAAAGAGCCTCACTGACATTACTGACAATAGTAAAACCTCCCATCATCTGGTTTGCGACTTCTGACCAATTTTAACAATTATAGGTAGGCTTTGGTGTTTCCGTGATGTCTTTCTTTCTAAATTGCCTTCCAATGTAAACCGGAAACGTATTTATATACCTAGGCGGAGTGAACCAATCGGAGCTAAATTTCTTGCTCCCGGAAAAAAAAAAAAAACCCGCTACCATTCAGGATGAGATTCGACCTCGGGCCTCCTGGTCTTTACATCTCAGCTCTAATTAATTACTTGGCCAACGCGCCTCTTCTTCTTCTGGTGTTTACCCGATTTCTCTTCTATCATTTTAATGACACATGTCATTTTGTATTGTATACCTTGCTAGTAAAACGAAAGCTTTTTCTGTATCTATCTTTCTGTTTGATGGATATCCTTAGAGCTAAATCGACTTCATTGATGACCAAAGTATAAATAGATCTCATTTTTGAAAAACACGTGACTCATAGGACCGGAGCTTAGCCCGGTTTGAGGTGTGGAACGAAAATTGCAAAATTCATTCACATCCTCAGCAAGGTTGACAGTTTGTCGTAGGTTTTGCCTCATAATTTATTGACGATTCCATTATTACATATTCTTGTTGACTGTTTCAAACAAGATAATAATATAAAGATGCCACGTAATATTGCTCTTTTCGTCTATGCAGACGGTCTGTTCAGTTAGGCAGGTCCTTTATAAGTCTAGTAATACACCTTACTGAAAAGGCCGTTCTCTTGCAGCTTCTCTCATGGCCGATCCTACAATCTCCTCACTCGACACAGGTAGAAATGAGTACCTGGCCATTAAGACAGCGTTGTCCATGTCCGGAAATTGTGATTGCGCCCGTTATGGGTTGCTGACGGCCAGGGAAAGCTGAAAGTCATTGTAAAGCGCTTAGAGCTGAGGTTTATTTTTGTTGTGTGGATAAAGCGCTATATAAATAAGCTCTATCTTTAACTTTGATTTTAAAAGACAATGATTGCCCACTAATTTAACGTGGTTCAATTATAGACATGCCTTTCATTAATGGCTGTCACTGTCTGAGGTCATTTTAATGCGACATGTCATACTGTGTTGGACAATTTCAATTATAACATTTTTAAAAAATTTTTTTTTGAAATAAAGAGCACATGAAGTACAGTATGAAACATGTCTGAATAAAATACAATGTACAACTACAACATTTAAATGGGATGTAGACTACCTTATTCATCCTTTATTGAAGTTTTCTTACAAAGTAATGGATGGAATGGAAACATGAGGGGAAAAGAAAGACCGGACGTCCCAAGAGCACATAAAAAAAGAGCGTTCTTATATAGCGCGTTTCTACTAAATGTGCTCAATGCGCTTTACAGAGTTCCTTTGGCAGGCCATTGCAATCCAAAATTCTTCTTAAATGCCTCATAACACGGAAAGAATATTAACAAGGTACTGGGTTGGTAAGTAAACGTTCATAGGTGTTGTGTCGTGTTCGCATGGATAGCGTGGTTGGCTTGTAATCAAAGGCTGTGAGTTCGAATCGCTAGCCTTTGGCAAGGCGTTGTTACCATAGGAAAGTGACTTTACTCACCGCACTTTGATGTAAATTAATGAGTATCCGGTAATGACAGCTAGAGATCTTGTTCGTATGTGAGTAAGAAAATGATAATCGGCAGCTCCTCTTCATGCATCCTAAGGAGTTAAAATATGCTGGTGGGAAATGGCTGGTCGGGGGATTATTGACCTAAATCAATAAGCCTCATTGAACGAGGATATGGACAATAAACCAATCTTTTTCTCTTAATTCTTCTTCTTCTTCAAAATTAACTGACAAAACTCAATTGCATGTATGAGAGTATTACTGTCAATACGCCATTAAAAAATGATAATAAAAAAATATAAAAATAAATAAATAAAACCTATTTGAGGTATTAGATAAATAAGTATATTTTAGCTAACTAATAAAATTACACGAAGATCTAAGTATTTCATGTTGTAGCTGATGTTTAAGAGTATCAACACTTTAGTATTTCGCTACTTTTAAAGTTTGGATTCAATTATTTATTCCACAATCTTGCAGTGCTAAGAAAAAAGAATGCCCATGGCAAACATTTTAGAGGCAGGGGTTAAATATGTGACGATCTGAGTTCCTAGTTCTTCTATTACTTTTATTTAATTAATTTCAGAGAGAATTATAAATGTGATTGCCAG
Source organism: Aegires albopunctatus (assembly GCA_032466395.1). NCBI lineage: Eukaryota > Metazoa > Mollusca > Gastropoda > Nudibranchia > Aegiretidae > Aegires > Aegires albopunctatus. The sequence continues at coordinate 4,192 of JASKDV010177179.1, forward strand.
GTCTCAGCTGTAATTAATAAGAGAGTCACCGATGTTTACTAAGAATGATAAAAAAATCGAAGCGAGGCAATATCGTAATGAATATTACTTGAAGTCAAAGCATTATGCAGAATCATTATCATTATCCTCAAATCAGGCCAAACATGGACATAGGTACTTTTTTCAATCAGCTATTACAGAAATTCGGCTTGTCATGTGTCTCGTCCTATTGGGATTCGGTTTATAACATTTTTTACTTGATATTAACCGGGAGCATTGTCTGTTCGCTGTATTGAGAATAAAAGAACGGGTTTTAATCGAATAAACACAACGTATTCTCGTAGAAATTTGATATTAAGCAACTCCCTACCGTCGCCATTCTTCTACCCCCATTTTCCCTGGAAAAAGAATAAAAGAAGTGAGTGGGTAAAATGGTAAAATAACATAAAACACAAATAGTTCAACGAATGTCAAAATCAGAAACAAATTAAAAACACTCAACCAAAATGATTTTAAACAATACGATTCACTTGCCTAATCTCTTGGGAACCTATCCAGCAACAACAATCAAAACATCGATATCCCCAGCAATAACAACAACGACAACAAATAGATAAATAAATCACAAAAAAGAACAATAAAAAAGAAACATAATGACATAACATAAAAAACACAATACAACGAAACGAAAACAGAACACGATTAACAAGTTTTGTCAAAATCAAAATACATAATCAAATTATGGTTAAAACCAACAAGGCATTATCAACACCAACAAACTAATGATCAATCAGCAGAAATACACAGACAAAAACCTAATATGGATGTAAACTTGGTAAAGAAAGAATGAATTGTTGTTTTCAAATTACTCATTTCCACTACTTTGGTGATCTCAGGTTTTCCAAGACTACCCTATACACAGTCAAGGGTACTATAGTACTCATGGGGCCTCCTAGATTATAGTCCATCTCCGATAGAACTTGGCACTCATTATATCCAAGTAAATAAAGGATAGGGAGCAGAAGGAAGCCCGTAAATTGGATTTCAAATTCAAGCCTGCACGGATTTAAACCAAGGACCTTTGGCTAGGCTGGTGAGTGCCTTACCTTCTGAGCCATCGGCTCCCTATGAATTGTTAAATAAACAAATAATAAACAAATAGATAAATAATATAGAGAAGGAGAAATTTAATAAATAGACAAATGAAATGACAAATACACAAAATGCCTAAATATTTGTACCGAAAAATGCTCAATTGTGGTAAAATCCCTAACATCAGTCAAGCCGTAGACTAGCTGACTACGATATGAGACATCTCCGACTGAAAATGGACCTCTTGTCTGTTAGCAGACGACACAACAAAATCATCAAACGATCTCGAAGCGAACAACTAGCATAATATAAAAACGGCGAGCTATGTTTGCAAATTCAAAAGACTAAAGCTACGACTAGATCGATATTTCCCCCCTTATAATACCGCCTCCAAGACCGTGGAACCAACCAATGAAATAACTGGATTCTGTCTTTTGAAACCATGCACGTGCTGATGACTTCAGAAGCGCTCAGCTTCGTTCCAAGATGGGCGGGGCTAAGCGATATCGATTTTGAAGGTTCATTTCTCCAAGCATGGTTTCCTAGCAGATGAGATCTCGTTCTCCTTTGGGGGACTAGTTCTTGACTAAGAAACGCTGTAGCGCGTGCTGGCAATTCGATTATTCGCCTGGCTGTACATAAGTTGGTGGTGTTTAGCGAGTTTCTCACTTTCTAAACTCAATGATCATTTTATCCGAGCAGGGGGGTCTAAATTAGATATAAGGCAGATAGAATCTAGTCCTGCATCTTTTTAGAAGCAAGAGTGAGCTGAAATTTCTTAATTGAATCTTGCAGTCAGACGATCAGTGGGGCGACTGCACGCCAGAGAATTGGGTGCGCCCTCTAGCGGAGCAGGCAGCGGGGGAGGTTAGTAAGAATGAAGTCAAAAGACATGCCTTGGGAAGCTACTAACTGGATTTGTAGAATCGGTTCGTATCCGTGTTGTAATGCATTTTGCCTACTCCCTTTACTATATTAGGCTTCGTCTATGTGTGTCAAGAAATTCCCTTTACTAACCTAAATCTGATTTTGATGAAACGAGTCGCTCTCGCCATTTGGGGATCAGGAGCGACATTTGATTTAATCTTGACTTCTAAATGTGGCTCTATTTGATTATAGGTTCATTTATTGTATAAGAAGGATCTATTCATTTATTCGCTTTGTTATGCAGATTTTTGTCAAGAGAATTCGCCCCCTTTTTCTTAACTGGAAGTGTGGACTTATTTTTATTTTATTTTCCTTTAAATGTGGTGTTGTGTAATAATTGAAATAATTTGTCGCGTTTCGTGTTTGTTTAGTAATTTCATTACTTTCACATCGGTGGAGAGACTCATTATTTTAGTTAGTCTTTTTGCATTTACTTATTCATCTCTAGCTATTTATTCATATATTCATTTACTAATTTACTTTACTGATTTTAAGTTACTTTTTTCACTGTGATTTAGATTGCCATCAAAATGCTTTAACAATAATAATATACTTCCTGCTACAATTACATTATAGAAAGAGTTCTTACGAGAAAATTCGCATTCCAATCAAAGATTATACTGAATCCTATATCAAGATATTTCTTAAATGAAACGAATACAAGGCGAGAGGTCGTCGAATGAAATCTAATCGAACTAATCTGATGATCATTATTATTGTAATTCCTATTATAATGCGTTCCAGGGTTAATTTTCGAAGCAATTGTCCAGCTTCCTTTAAAGGCACAATGGGCGAGAAATAAGAGTGGACGACTCAGGGTACATTCATAATAATAATATTATGTTTTTAATAAATTAGATTTCTACTTAATCATAAATGCACAGTATAATTACATCTATTAGTTAATTGTAAATCAAAAATAGATCTAGTTTTAATTCTTCCTTTCATCAAAAATACAGTGGGAAAACGAAAACGATTCTATAAAGCATCAACACTTCAACCATAAATTTGGTGTTACCTCTTGAATATCAAATTCCTTGTAAAACTAAAATGAGGGTACAATTATGCATTAAATGGGAAATTTTTATATGGATTTTTTCACTGTGAGTTATTCTTTACTTTCAAGGCCTTAGGCAAGGTATTCAGGAATTCCTGATTTGTCATGGATAGCATTAGCAACAAAACTCTCGTAATATTCTAATAAGAAACAGGTTTTGAAAAAAAGAAGAAATTCACAAGAGAATATTAATACAAGCATCCATTTTTCCTCATAAGGTTATCAATTATATTCCTAATCGCCCAAATTTGTACTGGATAGGGAATCGATTTCTAACGAACATTACCATATTCGTATTCAAATATCATGGATGAGCCTTTAAAGGACGGTGTTTAAAGTAAGTCCTTAATCTCGATTTTCATTTATACGATTCTATCTCCTTATAAAGTTTTGCTTTTGATAGATTTCTTTCTTTTCTTTCTTTTTTTTTTTTATGGCTCGGAAATAGCAATGTTATATAAAAATTGTCGTGAATATATTTCAAAGGTTTGGAGGTTTAGATTTTTCTCAAACTCATTTCAATTAATTTATGTAGATTGATATAACAGTAATTTCAACATTCAACATCAAAGGCATTTCGTATCAATGATTATCAGTCATGAAATAAATTGACTAAATTGACTATTTGATTTGTTAATCGATGTGTTAAGTTTAATGTGTTCAACTTTATGTTATATAAACGTATAACTAATAAATACAAATAAATAAATAACATATTAACTATATATTACATAAGACAAAGAAATAAGAGAGAATAAATAGACAGAGAGATAAAAAAACCCAACAAATAAATATAAAGATAGATGAATCAATAATTAAATGAATAGAATAAAAGAAACAAAAATATCTCCAATAGGAATAATTAAAAAAAAAAAAACAACTTACAAAATCCTAACTTAAAAAAACACACACTAAAAAACCCCAAAACAAACAAAGGAAAAAAACCAAAACAAGTATTATAAAGAAAAAAACAAGCAACCCAGAAAACAATTAATTAATCTCTGAGAAATTTGTATTCGTTTCATTTTGTAAGTCAGAAATAAACTAAAAAATTAACAAAATAATTTCATACCTAAAATGTGGCTATTATCCAACACTAACAAACCAATCCACCGAAACAACACCATAGTTACATAACATGACGTGGAACCAATTCAAAGTTTAAAAATGACGCCAGAAAAAACAAATTTCAGTGAGCATTGACAATTCGCTATTGTTTCCATGTTTTGGATATCATGAAAATGTTTCGTAAACCCATATTTATGGAGTGTCACTGAATAAACCTATGTAGCATAGAATTTGATGAATGTGGAAGAAAATGAATATAGAAAATAAATTCAATAGATATAATTAATTTAGAGAAAAAACAACAACATTTTATTCAAGGATTTAAAATACAAAAAGATATTGATCGATCTGTATTTTATGGTTGATTATTAATCGGTACATCGATGAAAATCGACTCGTAACCTAATTTCAACTTTGTATCTATTTATCATCTATGAATATATGTATCCATTTATCAAAGTGTGTCTGTGCGTGTATTTGGGAGGGTCTTAAGATTAAAAACTTTGTTTGTTTGTTTGTTTTTTGTTTATTTTTTGTTTTGCTTTCGGTTTTTTTTGTTTTTTGTTTTTTGTTGTTGTTTTTTTTGACCATTTGTAATTTTTCATGTCAACAATGGAGGCATTTTCTTCAATATTTTTATGTTTTCTCTTTCTTCTTTTTAATTAAGAATTAAAAATTGCATTGCTTTCACGCCAGCTTTTTCAAAAACATAATACAGACATAGTACAGGTGTTTTCTAATTCAACACATTAAATAAATAGTTGTTACTTGATTAAAATGATTACAGTGAATAATAAATATTGTAATGATAATTATTCTAGTGTTAAGTCTATAGATCTACTTACCATATTTTTACTATTAAAAAGAAGAATATAATAAAAGAAGACCACATGGGAAAAATCGGACATGTCACATTTGAAAAATATCTAAATCTTTGAGTAGTATGAATCTCTACTAACTCTTTTCTAAAGATAGCACGACTTGTCCAGTCATTTCTTCGTGTACATTTATCTTTGGTTGTTGTTATAAGAATATTGGAGAAGATCCTTGTCTGTTGTCAAGAATTACTGTTAGTGTTAGAATGGACGACGGCATTCAATTTTTCTTATACGTTCGGTTATTCACCTGTGGTCATCTTAAAAATCAATCAACAATTTTTCGATAAAATCAACGATAACAACCCTTCAATTTAAAAGCAAGGGCTTAGCAAAGAAATAGAAAATTTTAATATGATTTAATTGCTATCCTTCTATTATTGTTGTCGTTAATAGTGTAACTTTGTGGTTGTTGTTGATGTTGTTGTTTGTTGTTGATGATGAAGATGATGATGATGATGATGATGATGATGAATATGCAATTACTTTGATAGTTGATAATATTACAATATCTTGAACCGACTTGTCCCTTCCTTATCAATTCGAAAGATTAACAGACTGATTTAACCCACTGCATTCGAGACGCCAGTTAATTAGCAAAGGATAGTTACTTTCTGATTCTTCCCCATCTTCTAATGTTAATACATTTTTTACATTATAATCATAATTAGGACACCTAATCTAGCCTTAACTAAGCATAATGACCTATGTGTAATGTAGCCATTGTTTGAATATATAGAACTTTATACTGTTGTTAAGAATAGATAAATAGCGGGTAATTATTTTTATTTTTTAAGACAGTGTTGCTAATACTTATAACCGAAGTATAATTATATTTTAAGTAATATAGCAATAGTCATTGTTGTTGCATGTATTTCTTTCAAAAAGTCAACTCAACTTTATTATATTCATTGCTAGGCTCTGCTGCTGTTGCTATCTTATCTTTGTAATGCATAGAATTATTGCGATAATGAGTAATTTGTAGATATAGGAATAGAAGTTGGGCAGGTTGTTGTTGTTTTGAATTTTACCCATGTCCTCTACTTTGGTGATATCAGGGTTTTCCTGGACTACATTGTAAACTGCCAAGGGTTCTTTTAATTATATACATGGGACTTTTGATATTAATGTTCCAATTAAATTGATATTAATTTTGGTTTCTAACTCACCCCAACATTGTTATAATGTGTGCATGTATAAATTATGGTTTATGTTGTAGCTGTTATTATTGGCGTTAATATTCATCTCTACCTGTTGTTGTTGTTGTGTTTGAATATTTTAGGGTGTTTTTTGTTGTTGTTGTTGTTAGTATCTGCTTTTAAGAAATTGTTACTGTTTCGTTTTGTTTTAATGTTTGTTATATTTTTTGTTGATTATTGTTGAAAATTGTGTTGTTGTTGTTGTTGTTGTTGTTGTTATTGTTGTTGTTGAACTTTATTCACTTTTGTAATGTTACGTAAAACGTGGCGAACATGGGATGACAGGATTTTGAAGTGGATCTTGACAGATTATATTATACAGGGCCACATAAAAATATTCCCTAGAGTGGTAGGACATTTATTTTATTACCTTGGGTTAACCGAAAATGGTTGACCGAAGAACATTTTAAAAACTGGGATTGACTTTAAAGAGGGCGTTAACGAAACATAATAATAACAATAGCAACTGTACAAGCAATAATATAAGGGGGGAAATCACAAAGCCTATAGAACACTATATTACTGTTAAGACATTCTCCTTATTAATTTTCATAATAAAACATAATTCATTATCTTTATCTTTTATCATTAATAAATGTTATTTTTTATAATAGCCGAGAAATCATAATATCGACACAATAGGGTATGATATTTAATAATACATTGTATCATTATTTTGAAAATCGTTGATTTCTGAAGGCAACTAATCGATGGGATCTTTTATGGCAGTAGCAATTGTGTTATTTTAGGCCCAAGCTTAGCAAATAACTATTTCTATTTATTTTCCGAAACAAAGAGCGATTTACGGGATAAAACAAAGCAATAAGAAGTTGCCGATCAATAACAAAATTTACCATTTTCAGCGGTATCGACAGAAAGGTATCGAACTATCAATTGTCTGATAAAAGACTAACCGTTCACAGACATTATTTTTATGCATTAATTTTTATTTATATTGCTCCAATTTATAATGACCATAGTTTGAAAATAATAAATTAATGCTTAAATGAAACCTAGAAATACGGCAAGGCAATTGACGCGCTGGTGAACATGGTGATGATTTGGTATTTTTAATTGTATACACTTTATTCACCGCTGAAGACCAATGTCGTAAAGATATCGTTTTGCTGATTTTGTAGTAAATTTACCCATTTCCACTTCTTTGGTGATCTCCAGGTTTTCAAAGACTGCCAAGAGGTTTTTTTTACATTCGTATACATGTATACACATTGCAAGTCATAAATAATAGTCTCCGATAGGAGTTGGCGGTGGTACCCATTTTAACAACTTAAGAATAGAGATCAGAAGGAAACCCGAATAAATTGGATTTCAAATGCAAACCTGCACAACAATTACACGGATCACTAATATAATATCTTAGAAATTGCGGTATAAAAGGTATGAGGCAATGGGGTTTATACAATAAATAACAATAATTGTAAACATGAAGTACATTATAGGATAACTCCAAGGGAGTAAGACAATTTTCATACAAAGTTACTGCCAGTTGGGGCGAGTGGAGTTTTTCAAAGACTAAATTGAAATCGACTTCTTTTTTGAGAAGCTCGGTGGTCAAGTTGGTTAGGAACACTCTCACTGCTTTGGCAAGGTGATTGGGTACCGCGCAGAGATTACGGGTTCAATTCTTTCTGTTTCAATAGATTTTTATCGTTTCTTCCTTTGTGCGAAAATTGTCTTTCTGTCTTAGGGTTATACTATAATGTACTACATGTTTACAATTATTGTTAGAAATTGCGGTAGTACGTTGAATAGGCTATTGAATAAATTAAATTTGACTGAAGACAATTAAAGCTTTCGAATGGATAAAAGATTGTTTTCGGAGATTTGGTAATATTCTTTGTTACATTTTAGAGAAATGAAATATAAGGAGTGATTATTTTTTCTTTATTTGGCTGGAATAATTTGATAAGAAAGAGAATGTCACAGACTGTTTGATACAAAGATCCCTGCTATTTTTTTACATTCTGTATGAAAGGATAGAGATGATGAAAAGACAAGTCGTCTTTATTTGGGAACATCGGTCAATTGAGAATGATAGAGTTGAGGTTAAGGGAAGGATAAATATATTGGCCAGATGACGGATGTTAAGGGATGGGGATAAAGGTAAGGTTGGGAAATAGAGTAGGAATTTGGTTCAGAATATAAACCAATTAAAAAGCCAAATCATAAATACCTTCAATGATAGAGTTGACAATCACACTCTTTCCATTTTTAAAATAACGCCAGGGTACAGAGTTCAACTGCTTTCTCTCTTATCTCAAGAATACGTTTTATACTCCATTAGTTCCTGTGGTGAAAAAACCTATTAATGATATCCTTATAAATAACCGAAGAGTTGAAACACATGTGTCACTTCTCCTCCTAAACGACAAACCCTAAATTCACCATTTTTCGCCAAAAGTTCGGTAACAATTTTTTCAAGAATAGTACGCTTTGAATTTTTTCATTTTAACGCCCAAAAAGCAACAAATACGTTTTTAGTGCTTTTGCTCCGAGACATCGAAACAAAGAGGGAT
>JASKDV010177190.1:7948-22344 GCA_032466395.1 Aegires albopunctatus
TTTATTTATTTACTTATTTTAAAACTTTTATCTTAATAGCAAGTGGGAACTAGTTCGTTTCAGGCCACTCCCTCATTGCTTTTCAATGTGTGCTTAACCTAATCTGCTCCCATTTCTTTTGCTAACTCTGTAGCCTTTTGTTTCAGGATTGATAGATTAAGCTTTGCATCTTGTTGCAACTACTTGTTTAATCCATAAATGTCATCTACTTTTACTTCTTAAAAATTTATTTTATGCTTCTGAGATATATTTCTAGATCTAGCTCTCTCAAGTACGGTGTCACATATTTTGGACATTCTTGCCACCATTTTACTGCCATTGTCATATTGCTTTCTTGTTGCTGTAAAATTGATTTTCCTAACTTTTCTAGGGCTATGATTTCTTTTGAGATTAGCAATGTTTGTTGTCAATGGCATTCCTTCAAGCAGGAATTTTGAGAACTAGTTGATTTAAGAAATTGTGTTATGAATAGACAATAGAGGAGAAACATCCAACGGGTATTGCTTATTATTACTAATGAGAGAATAGTAACGTAAGTAGTGTAGACAATCTGCCAAATGGGCAATGAGTAGGCTGGGCTTTGTTGTCAACACACAATTGAAAACACAGGATCAGTCATGTCATGTAGTGTCATTGTCTTCTGAACTCAAGAATTGCTAGTGTTTAGATATCATGATCTCATAGACATGCTTTGATGTAATCGGCGCTGAATGCTTTTTCACTAGGGAAAAATCACTCATCATTTCATACCACCAAGAACATGTTCTTAGTTGGATTTTTTGTTTGGAGCAGGATTTTAAGGGGGTGAATTTATGAGTAAACATTATTTCTCGCTGAAATATTAGGTTCCTAGATAGAACAGGTTGTTAGGCGGCAAGTTCTAAGGCAAAGATGCTTGACAAAAAAGCATGACATGCAGATATTTAACTAGATTTTCATATTAATGTCATAATATTCCCCTACAACTTCTACCCTTGCACCACGGTAGAAAAAGAAATACTCTCAATAGCAGCTTTGTAGAAAGAAAGCTAAGACAAAATAAGATTTTTTTTTTTTTTCAGTGAAATTTTTCAGTTTTCATTATGTCTTTAAGTAGCACTTCATATATGCAGTTTGATTGATTGTGTTCTTTTAATTTAACTGGTGACATTATGAAGACTTAATTAAATGAAATGAATCACAAGCTCTTGGATAAGACTCTTTGCTATTAAGTTCCTATTAAGATAAATAATGAAATGCACAGTTTGTAACATTTTTTGTTTACCAAAACACCAATGAATAAACTAAATCAATCCCCCAAACTTGTTTTCTTTGTATAGCACCGCTATCGAGACTGACTGCCATGGGACTGATCTATATTGGTGGACTGACACAAGAGGGAGCGATAATTGCTGGCACTGGATTTAGAGGCATCATATCAGGTGAGATTACTGATGGGTTTTAACTACAGGAATTATATCTGGAACAGGAAATCCAAAAGCAATCAATGTTATATCAATTGATATTTGGATGACAATGGGCATCTCTATTTGTCCTGAGTTTATGTGTCAGGATAGTCTATTTGAATAATTGTTAGTTGTATTTTTTTATTTTTTTTTCACATCATTATGACAATTTATCCTTGTCTCTTTTTCCATTTAGGATTAAAAGTGAATGAAAGACGCATTTTCTACCTTGCAAGGAAAGATGATGCTGAAGATAGAACTGAATTTGTGGGAACTGTGGTTGTTGCACACCCTCCCTTTAGCCTTGAGATGCTGTAAGTGTTTAAGTATTCTCTGTTCACACTTAAGATACTAATAATGGTTTTGATAAAGTTCCATGTTCCATGCATGGGTATTTAAAATACTAATTTAGGACTTTGATTAATGTTTTCCTTGTTAACAAATATTAAATCAGATAATTTAATTACAAACAAAAATAAACAGCATTTATGTTTATGTGGTCTGTTTCATGCGACAGAAACTTGAAAGTAATTTTATCAAGAAGTTTAATTAATTTTAAGTATATTATTTTCCACATATTCTTGCTTTTATTGTAATCTTAGAAACGGTGAGATCAATGGAGCTGAAAAGATAGAGCTTGTTACTGGAGGACAAAGAAGAGGTAATAGTCCATAATCTACCATCATGTTTGATTTTTAAGTTTTTTACTTACCAACAGCAGAAAACACACTATACGCAGATTCCTCACAACTTACCAAGACGTGCAGATTCATCCACCTGGCATTAAGACAAAAGGCAATAGCTATGACCCAAGATCTGCTGGAACATTAACAACAACAAGTTTTTTACATTTTGTATTTAAAGTTTTTGCTTCATACAAGATTTTGATTGAAAAGATAGAAAAAGGATAAAGCTCAACAGATGATCATTTCAAAGCTATAAAGGTTAACGACTTAAAATGAGATGAATATTTTTGATTCCAGAAAATGATGTAAATCCTAAGACAGTTGAAGGTGAAAGTTCATTGCCAGAGGGAACAGAAAGTGAAGTTGAGGGTGTGGCTCCTGCTTATGGAGGTTGGTTCTGAGGATGTCATGTTTTGTCAGGCCTAAGATTCAGTTGTTGTTTTTTAGATATCAGTCAAGTGTTTTGAAAATGAAAGCTTGTTGAATGGTGATGTGAGTAAGAACTAAAATGTATAGGCCAAATAAGCCATGGGTGATATGTATTAAGAAATAAATGATGTTGAAAATATGTAGAAAAATGGTTTTAATCCTTCATATAATAAGCACAAGGAGTAAGATTATTAATTTTGATTAATAATGATGTTAAAAAGCCATACAATTTTTTCAAGCTTATCTTCATAGCACAATTAAACATTAGAATGAAAAGAAAACAGAAAACATATAAAAGGGGTCTTATGGTGGTTATTATTGTAATCAAGACATTTTATTCTTCTTGTTGACAATCACTCCTGTCATTTAATCAATGTTTCTCCTTTACATGAAGCAATGGACCATTTGGGGGATTTTCTTACTTAGACACATTTGCACTTATGATAATGATATTATGTTAATAATGCTTGTTTATGAGTATAATTAATGTAAAGTATTGTAAATCTTGATATACACAGCCATGTTTTAAGCAAGCAGGATTTCTTTTTTTCAGAATCACTTGGCTATTACTTCAGCAGTGCTGGCAGTCCAGGCTCCTATGGTTCTATGGTCTACCGCTACCCGGTCGGATACACATCAGGGATGGATTATGAAGAGATTAATATGGGCATTATGACTGTTGATAGTGATGGATTACTTATCAAACTGACTTCCCAAATCTATCCAGATCTTATTGAAATGAAATTGGTTTGTACAGCTCTAATTTAGAATTAAATTAAAGCATTGCAATATCTAAAAAGATAAAAAAAATAGAAACAGAAACATTTCGTTGTGGATCAAATTGAAATGGGACAAAGGAATTTGAAAAATCAGTTTTGATTTAGCATTTTTAACTAGATTGATATTATATCATATTCTCTCTTAATATTGTAAAAGACAGATCACACCCATTAATTGAAGAATATAAATCATGTAGAAGAAGTTTAATAATAATAAAATCATTTGCAAGAACAGAAAGATATAGAAAATTCTTTGGACCATCTAAGTGCTTACTGGTAAGATGAAATGACTATAGATTTGCTATGACCATCTTTGAAAAAAATCTGGCAATTGCAGTCAAGCGAATGTCTATGTGTATGTACTGTGTACGTTTGTAGGTGTATGTGTGTGTGTACTAAGAGATAGAGAGAGTGAATTAATTTATGTAGATTTTTGATATTAGATATATCAGGTGGCTCAAAAAAACTTGCCGTACTTTAATGATTTGATTGCTTTCGGTATACATGTTCAAATATATCATAATTTACCATAGATAGTTACACTAGAATAATAGATTTGTCCTGAAAAAAAGAACAGGATTGATGTAGTTGATGTAGAGTTATTCTAACTTATGTATATTTGGTATAAAAATGAAGTATCATTCATGACTGATTACTTTATTTTTCCATTACCTAAGAACGCCTAGGCCAATACTGTTTTGTTAACAATTTACTATTTTTTACCATTTTTATTCTTTGCATCCAGTAAAAGAGAGTTACCAGTATTTGATAAAGTTAGCAAACAACAAAATTAGCCTTTTGAGCCCAGATGAAAAGAATTAAATTCAGCATGATTGCTGCCTTAATATTGCATAAATCTGTGTACGCTACAAAATTGATCAGATTAGATAATTTTGATTGATTAATTATTTAAAGTTGTCCATACAGACATTTTCATTTGGTAACTATAGATCTAGATCTGGATCTAAATTTGAAGTTATAGATTTAACTCTAGTTTACCAACACGATGGTTTAAAGAACAGTGCTGTAATGGAAGTTCTTTTTTGGGGAAAAGGATGGCGAGGGTCGTGCATTCCAAAATAAAACTTGGAATCGTCAATCTGTAGATGCTTTTATCAAAAGACTTATTGAAACTGGTTCATCTAATTGTAATCAGTGTAGCAGGCACCCACAATTTGTATCAATACCTGTAAACATTGTTGCTGTAGAGTACTTGATATTGTCACAAGAAGACAAACCTTAAACACATAAAATACAGCGAGACATTGCTAGGGGCTTGGGATTGTATCGATCCACCGTGTAGCAAATTGCGAAAAAAAGACTCAACTTAAAACCCTTAAGAGAATAAAGGCAAGAAGGACAATAGATAATTGATAGACTTAGCAGCAATGAAACAAATTGTTTTCACGGATGAAAAAGACTTCACATTAAAAGTGGTGAGAAACCCACTCAATGACGTGGTGTAAGGTAAAGTGGGGGACCAACTGACCATCTCAACATGTGACTGTCGATGTGAACAAAATTTGCTGCTAACGATATTCAAATTTTGTGATACTGTGACATAACAGAAAACTGTTCAATTACACGTCAAGCGATTTTTATGAAATTTTGAGAATCAATTTGCAAATTATTATCTATACTCATTTCAAATTTTGTTATCATATGTTGGTTAGTAACGACATTATGACTCCCGAGTCATGGGCAAGTTCTTTTGAGCCACCCTTTATGTCCATTGCTTTGTCAATTGCTGATGTCCCTTTAATTTTGCCATATAATTCAAGTCAATTTTATTTTTGGATAATAAAGTCTAAATTATCTTTTCTTATATGAAATTGAGCTGCTTACCGATTTGAATTGCTTCCTGATGTTTTGATAAGCAAATATTGTGTCAATATTTGAAATTTGATACTTTTTTCTTCAGGTGAATGGGTACGTGGACGTAAATTATGCTACATATGGAGCAAGATTTTCAACATCAATCATGAACAGGGAAATTATGGTCAATGATGGCCAGTATCATATCATAAAATTCATTAGGAGAAAAACTCAGGCTGTTCTTTATCTCGACAATCAGGAAAAGTCAAAAGATCACAGTATAGGTAAGTTTTTTCAATTTTGTCTTTATAATACAGCATCAGGAAATCAATGACTCTATACAATGGCAAAATGGTGTTGAGAAACCACCAACTCTACCTGCTTTTGGTTTGTTCAAAATTCCACCATTTCAGCATTTGGCATGAACTTTACTTAACCAAGTCAATAAAATATCAATTTATATAATGCTAATGCAAAGGTAAAGTGAGAAAAAAGAATGTTGCCAATAACACTCATACATTGTTATAAATGTTGAAACATAGCAAGCGTTCTTTACATATTATTATAGGCCTAGTCACATTACATAAGCTAGGTAGCCCTACAATAACATTTGCATGAGGTATATACACTAGTATTTTTATCATGCTGGTTCCATCCTGTCATCTTTACCCCGGTCCCTTTCATCTATATATGCCTCACATGACATTTTAGGCTCTGGCAATAACATTCACTGAGACTATCTGGAGTGTCATGATGGCTTAAAATGAAGAAAAATGTAGTCAATGTCAATACCTACCTTTTGTCCTGACTGTAACAGGGGACTATAAAGATGCTCATTACACATGTAAACACGCATACACACAATTGAACACACTGCTGCAAACAAGAAGACTTAAGAGAAAAATTAAAATTATAATTAACTCTACCGTTGCTACCTTGTTCAGCTCAACCCTGTACAACATACATACCCTGCCAAATAAGAACAGCATCTTACCTTAAGGCAGATGCTGTTTAAACAAATTTCAATCACAAAAATATTGTAAACATGTACTAACAGTTTATGTCACATACCCACATTGCTTTTACCACATCTATTAAATTTACAATACATTACATACCCACTATGCTTTTACTACATATATTAAATTTACAATACATTACATACCCACCATGCTGTTACCACATCTATTACATTTACAATACATTACATACCCACCATGCTGTTAACACATCTATTACATTTACAATACATTACATACCCACCATGCTGTTACCACTTCTATTGACTGTCCTAGGATGGAATATAACCTTTGTGTACTTGGTGGTAGACGGGCATATTCTGTCCTGTTTCAACGGGTATAGGCTGCAAATGGTCTTATTTATATGCCAGTGGAAACATTTTGTAAATCAGCTATTCTCATGCTCTCCAAGGAATTTAAATGATAGTACTTAATAATGGACTCCCAAGAGGATAGTTGATATAAAGTCTATGAGTATGCATTGAGCAGAGATAAGAACAAGAAACCCATCTTAATCTTTTCTACTTTCTGTGTCGAACAGCATCAGGGTTCAATGAAATGAAGTTTTGAGACATGAAAAAAAGACTTGCCTACCATTTTGTAATAATATCTTGTTCCTTTAACTCTGTTCTCCTATTTCTTCATAAATATGGCCAGTAAAAATGAAAGTATGATGTTTATTATCGTCATCATTCTCTTCATCTTCATCATTATTTATTACCACTCTCACATTTGTGTAAAACTTATGTATTCTTAGATATTGTCGGTGTAATTCTCTAAACAAGTATGTCTGGTAACATAATTTATGAGGGACATAAGCGTTAAGAATTACACCAACGATATATATCATCTTTTTATCAAGAGTTCACCACAAGCACACATTTGTATTTGAATGTTTAATTTATGACACATGTAACATGTATATGTTTTTTTCGCAATTTTTAATGATTTCATCCTCAACTGCCATTACTAAAGGAATAAGGTTTTATTCTATTTATTTAATTGTTGAAAATGGTATATTGATTTCTTTAGCACAACTGGTCAGAACGAATAACTTGAAACAGATCTCTATTGGTGGATTGATAGAAGAAAACCAAATTGCTCCTGGAACTGGTTTTAGAGGCATCATATCTGGTGAGATATCTTTAGATTTTCATGTCTTTTATGTGGAAAAAGTGAATGCTGCTGCTGTTGATAATAAGATTAATGCTACTTATCGACAACCAAAAGGATTCTCTTTTAAATTGCCCTTATACTATACTATACTATAGAGTGTTTTCAACATTTCTGTGGACTAATATAGTAACAATATTGTTAGCGATTTTCTCCCTGTGATTTTACCGAAGTCAGCGTTAATAACAACTTAAAAGGTTTGTACCATCAATGGAGTATTTCACCATAGACACCATGAACCAGTGTTTTTGACTCATTGTGTACTGTCAGATACCTTAGTTTGTGGTGTCTACAATGACTAAGTTGATGCTGTGTAGGGTGGAGATTCAATTGTCTTTTCAATAAAAGGTATTGAGATCAAATAAAGCAGTTTTAGGCGAATTACGAATTGTTCATTTTATGCTTTAAATGTTTTATTATCACCCTGATGGTAAGACTCCTTTCTTTTCTTTATGTCAAGATCTGAAAGTTAATGGAGAGCACATTTTCCAACTTGCGAGAGGAGATGGAGACAGCACTACCATCACGGGAGATGTGGTTGTTGCCAAGCATCCATTCAACCTTGACATGTGAGTGTTTGGCATTAAATAATGTTGTTGAGTTCTGAAAAATTGTTTAAATTTTGAAATGTATTTTTTGTCTCCAATTTCCATTAAACTTTATTAATACTTTACCATTTATATCCTTGACTTTTTTCCAAATTGAAGGAAATCAAAATATTAATGATAATAATTATATACTAGGGGAAGGAGAGGTCGATCCTGTGTACGTACTAAATGCCTTTGTCTGCCATTAAAAAAATCTCCCGCTCATGGTTAAATCTTTGTTTTCTATAGTGGTGAACGTGGGAATATATATTTTTCATCAAGTGCAATATTTGTAGCATAAAGAGCAAAAATGTGTTAATCCAAGTCGAACTGTGAATGGTTGCCTGTACCATGCGTTCCATTTCTGCTAGCTAGAGGTGTGCGAGTGGTGTGCGAGTTCACTATTTTAGGACTCGAGTCTGGACTTGAGTCTTTGGCTAAGAATAGAATTTAGATTCTACTATTTATATTACAAATGTGAAATGTAACTTATTTGGAACATCGAACACGATTAAATAGATCTAGATTCTATCATTTCCTATTATAAAGGTGAAATGATCTAGAATTTTGATCTATAGATGGCCTATAACATGTGAATTTACTTTGATGAACCAAACGATTAGATAAATCTAGATTGTATAGGCCTCTAGCTAAATCTATAGATCTAGGTCTATATCATTTAACCTTTGTAATACAGATCTATCTCAATTTGTAAAACAGGGCTATCCAGCTTGTAATAATAATAGTAATAATAATAATAATAATAATAATGATAATGATAATGATAATAATAATATGTTGATGATGATAATACACCTTTTCCGGATCAAATTCGCAAATAAAGCATTCAAATTCGACATTGTCCATTCAAATTTGACATAGCCCATTCAAATTCGACATAGCCCGTTCAAATTCAACAAAAGGGTAAAAATAACTTTTTATGTTAAAACAAGAAACAAAAAAAGTATTAAAAATAATAAATAAATAAATAAATAAATTGAAGTAATTGATTTTAAGTATTTTGTTAGTTAACTAACTGTATGTAGAACTAAGTTTTCATAATGTAACCTATGTTTAAGAGTATCAACACTTTCACTACTTCTAAAAGCTGGATTCAATATATTCCACATTTTGTACTTGTAGTGCTTGGGAAGAAAGAATGCATATATGGCAATCATTTTTTAGAGCCAGGGATGTTAAATGTTAAATTACATTTGTTAAGTTCATTTAAGAGGATATCTATTTGACCATTAATTGCTTTAAAGAATATGAGTACTTTTTTTCTAGCTCTTTGCTCCTCTAAGGGTATCCAGTCCAACTGTTTCATATTATGTATCGTGCTATCATGTTCATATGAATATTTATAAGTAACAAATCGTGCTGCGTTTTTATGTACTTTCTCTGAGCTATCTATTTGGGTTTTAAGGTGTGGGTCCCAGACACAGCATCCATATTCTAAAATTAGTTTAACTAAGATTTTGAAACATTGTTCTTTCATCTTTTTGGGGCATTTTGCAGGTATGTTTCTTTTAAGGAATGCTAAAGTATTTTTTGCCTTTTGGCAGACTGATTTGTTTTGCTCTTTCCATCTTAAATCATTATCTATTCTAACTCCTAATCTATAGTGCATGTACCATCATTGTCCCAGCTCTTAAAGTTGGGATCAATTTTATGATTGTAAAGCAGTTAATATCAATAAATAGCCACAAATACAATCTTGTGGGAGTACTGAGACACTGGACGTCCTAGTCTTTTTAGTGGGACAATGAGGGTGCGATTTGTCTAGATCAGTACTAGTACATTGATATGGCCAGCTTCCAACTACAAGATTTTCTGTTCTCTATTCTCTATGTTACTCCTTGTTTTGATCTAAGCGTCGGTCTATATATAGAATTGACACAAACATCAAACAGCAACAACAAAATAAGAAACAATTTCTAAGAATCATTTGGCTGTTAAACTTATAGGCCCACTAGATCTAGATTTGAATGGGCTATGTCGAATTGGAATGCTCTATTTGCAAATTTGATCAGGAAAAAGTATAATAATAATCATGATTGATTCATCAAATAGTGTGCCTTATCATCCATCAAAGGTATTCGATGGCGCTCTACAAAGTCTAAAATTCGAATACAATCACAATGTTAATGTATATCAGACAAAGTACATTAATACAGATTTGATTAATGCACATTAGGCCTACATGAGCAAATCATTAATGGGGAAAATCCATCTGTAATTCATTTTTTTATTGGTTGGAATAGCTGTGAAAATGGTTTTTGATCTTATCAGGCCCAAATATCCCAATTAGTGGTCCCTAAGCAAGAAAATGGGGGAGTGGGGGTATCCATCCATATATTTATTTATTTTTTGTTTGAAATAGCTGTGAAAATGGTTTTTGATCATATCAGGCTCAAATATAATATATCCCAATTTGTGGCCCCTAAGCAAGAAAAAGGTGATCTGATTGTAGCAACTTGGTTAAAATATCAAAATTTGTTTAATAAATAATACAATGGAATTTCTCTATTTTGGGAATCTTGGGTCACCTACAAGATTGTCAGAATTATCTTGGTTTCTTAAGATAATCTTTACCAAATGAGTTGGCATATTATGCACACATTGCTGTTGCTACAAAAGTAGATTTTAATTTATTTGGTAAGAAATGTTTGATCAAGTAGACTGTTTTTCATTACAATCTCATACCTTGCCAAATTACATCCAAATCCTCTTTAGACTCATTAACATACTGTTTAGAACAATATCAACCCCCATTTAAACATGAAATTACCTCATTGTTGTACTCTAAAGGAACAGAGTGGATGCCATGCCTGAAAAGACTGGATCTGTAGCTGGTGGGCACATAAAAGGTAGGTGGAGGTCCATCATGGAAGGACATAGTGATTGGAATTTTGTCTGATAATGGAGATTTTTTGCTGATGATGGGACATATCAAGTTGATTTGAATATCTTATCAGCCTTCTCTTCTTTCTAAGTTATTACAGCAATATTGAACATTGAGAAAAAATAAGTTACATTGACAAAACAATTAAATCAATTTGAAAAGTAAGAATTGATAATTTAATTCAGACTAGATTTCACTTTCATGACCATGTTTTTCATTTACTTATATTCTTACAATTATTATTTCTATGCCATTGGATTATTCTAGGCAAATGCTAATGTTAAGCTTTAGCCCTCAGGGATTCTAAATTAATCATTAGGACCTGAAAATGAATGTTTTGAAAGCAGTATGCAAAAGCTTTACCTGTAAAAATGTGGTGACCTCTGTTTCATTTTTATATTATGCCAGAATTATCCAAAAAAATTAACCATCCTCATTCTGAAGATTCCATTTTCCCTTTCATCAGGAATTATTGGTTACTACTTTGGACATCTTGAGATCCCAGGATCTCTTGGTACTCTCATTTACAACTACCCAACTGTAGACATGAAAAGAAAGGACCATGATGAGGTTACCTTTGGTGTAATAACAGAGGAAAGTAATGCTGTGCTAGTTAAGCTGGTCACTCACGATTTCCCTAACTTCATAGAAATCAAACTGGTATGTGCAGGACTAATTTTTTTTTTTTATTTGGTGAAAAACCCTTGAATACTGTGAACTGATTGAGATGTTTGCTTTAGTCAATTTATCCTAAATAGAGTGAAATAAAACTAATGCTTTTAGTAATTACTAATAATATGATTAATGTTAATTTAAGTGCTGATAATCACTTACTCTACTACATGCTCACACAAGGATTTGAGAAGGTACTTGTGTGAAATGGAGGGATATTGATGAATCTGCAAAGAATGTTAATATTGACTATATACCCATCTTTATCTTTGA
Source organism: Aegires albopunctatus (assembly GCA_032466395.1). Classification (NCBI taxonomy): domain Eukaryota; kingdom Metazoa; phylum Mollusca; class Gastropoda; order Nudibranchia; family Aegiretidae; genus Aegires; species Aegires albopunctatus. Next base: position 19,732 of record JASKDV010177190.1, read on the forward strand.
TGTGCGACTCTTGTATTTATTATCGTGTGCATTGTTGAGCATTTTATATAAAATGTATTTGAGCTTTTGTTTTCTGAGTTATCTCATTAAACTTACATTCTTCCAAGAGTACCTTACCATTTTTCACCATTCTGAGAATGAAGTATTTATTACCCTTCAGACCTGTATTGTGGTGAAAAACCAGATCAAAATAAATCGAAGCTACTTCTTACTCGAACTCAGTCAGAAAAGCATATGCCATTTATTGCATGGAATCATAATAATATTCATAAACAGCTGCCTTAGTGATGTAGAAATATAGATGATCTTCCCGGTGACAGTTGTTGAGAGAGCCAGTTGGTCAATTTTTTTTGTTTTACTTCCTTTTAGGTGAATGGATATGTTGTTGTGACTTACTCCACATATGGAGATGGAACAAGAGCAACCCTTAGTAGCAACAACATTTTTGTAAGTGATGGCCAATACCATACTATTGGCTTTGTCAGGTCAAGATCCATTGCCACAGTTTACATTGATCGCCAAGAGTTGTTCCACGATTACACAATGGGTACTTAAGTCTCTTTTCTCTTCCTTTTAAATAATTTTTTTTTTTGGATATAATTTTTTTTAATGAATTTGGCATTTGATGTGAGATAAAAAAAATAGTATTGGTATTATCATGGCCTGTTTACCAATGAGTGATTTAATAATCACAGTATGATCTAAACAACAAAATATATTTTGTACTTGAGTAGTGTTATCTTGAAAAGTTTTCTTAGGATTACATGGAATAATGAATAATTTTATTGATGCCTAAGTTTGGATATAATCAACTATCTATTTTCACAACAAAATTGCCACTGATATATCTTCTTTTCACTCCCTTTATTTAGCTCCTCTTCTTAGATCAGATTCTATGACGCAAATATTTGTTGGTGGTTTGAGAGATAGAGGACAAATCATGAGCGGTACTGGCCTAAGGGGTATAGTGGCTGGTAAGAGATTATTTTTCTTAATTCAAATGCTGAATAATGAACAAAAAAATAAATAGAAAAAACAACAATATTCACATTATATCTGCCACAAGACACTTTATAAAAAAATATTCTTTATAGGTGATCAATACATATAATATGTGCAAGATTCAATACATTACTTTTTTGGCTTCAGGCCTGAAGATAAACGGAAAGGATATATTCACCCTGACAAGACAAGACGCTGACAACACTGAGATTTTAGGAGATGTGATTGCAGAGCCTCCATTCAATTTGGAAACATTGTGAGTATTGCCATTTGAAAAATGTATTCAAATGCTGAGGGGATCAGCCACATTTTTTCCTAAGGTGCTTAAGTTTAACTTTATTAGATAGAGTTCTTTTAAATATTTGTGATTATAGATTGAATTCCATTACCATTAATAATAATATTAACTTTTTTTTCTCTGCTGTTATGAGCATTAGAAATTATAATAAAATACTTATAAAGATTTTGAATGATATGGAAAGTCATGTTTGTTAGATAAACTTAATCTTTGTCCTAAACGTGAGCACTTCTTCTCCTGCATAGGCAAACAGAGGGTGTGGTGTCTGAAAGAACTGAGTCTTTGAGTCAGGAGCACAGAGGAGGTAGGTGAAGTCACTGACTTAATCAGCATCAAACCTTAAAATTTATATAACCTGACCCTAAATACACTATTGGGTGATGCTTTATAATTGAATGTCTTTTTCTTTGGTCCTGATAAGCTATGAACTTATGTCAGTTTGGTTTCATGGCAAACTATTGATTTTTCACTTAGCAAATTCTTTTAACCTTTTTTCTTAAATAAATGTTCTACTTAAGAGCAATTTTTCCTTTTCTGTGACCGTGGGTCAGACAGACTTAGAGCATTTGATTTCCTTAATATCTCAACAACCAGAAGGCTTAGAGCACTGAAATTTGGTCTTTTCCTTAAAAAACATAATGACCTATAAAATACCCCCTCATTGGTTTGAAAGACATAATAATGAAACTGACCATTGGTCATTGAATTTGGATAATCTTAATTTGCAACTGTGAGGCCACCATGCCCCAGACTATCCACATTGTGTTTTATTATTATTTTTATTGAAATGTCTGGATCATGTAGGCCCCACAATAGTCAATTAAGATGGGCAAAATATATCCCTATGTGAAATGTCTGGGTCATATAGGCACCACTGTAGTCAATTAAAATGTGAGAAATGAATCCCTACATAAAAATCTATAAAATTTCTGGGTCATGGAAGCCCCATGGTAGCAAATTTCGATGGGAAAAGGCTGTTGTGGAATAGGGTCAAGAATTTAGTATTAATAACTTATGTTCTGTTTCACTGTAAAGCACAGTTGAGCATGTTTTTTAGTACATGTAGTACAATATGGAAATGAGTGCCATATATGAAAATTATTATTATTATTACTAGCAGACCCTTTGCAGCATTGCTTGCAACAATTAAACAAATACAATTTAAAAAATCTGATTCTATTAACGATCATGAATGTTTCGAAACAAAGCTTCAACGATTCTCAATTTAAAAAAATGTTTAAATGAAAGGGAAATTGTTCCTTTGCTACGGCGTGAATAGAATTTTTGACCAACTCATGGCCTGCAGCTTTAAA
>JASKDV010177191.1:0-12924 GCA_032466395.1 Aegires albopunctatus
TATGAGTAGCCAGTCACTTGTTGATTTATGAGTCGCCAGTCACTTGTTGATTTATCAATATTTGATAAACATCCCAAGCTTGACAACCTCTACAAATATGGCAAATCACTAGTGCTGAATTAGTAAGAAGATGGTCATAGCTATGTCAATTTTATTATAGAGGATCCCCTCAAAATAATGCTCCCAGGTTTTGAAAAAAATCAGAATGGTAGAAGATAGAATAAAGTAATTCAAGCATCAAAAGCCTTGGCATAGAGTCAGAGCTTTTCCTGGTTTTTCTGGTTTGAAATGGAAGAGAAGAGGTAATGGCAATGATATAGATCAGATAAGATTGGTGTATCGCAACTAGATTACTTTGGGAAAGAATACTTAGGATGCTATTATAATAATTGTCATTTAAAAAACTTAGAGCTCTGCTTTTCTCAGAGTAATAGATTTTGGAAGTTATTTCTGAAATCTGCTTTTGTCTATCAAAATAAAACATCCAATGGTTAAACAAGGGTTGTGCATGCCTGGTATTTTTTTTTTTTAGCTCTAGATTTAAATGCAGTCTTCCTTATAGTAGTGTTTTCATTAAAACAAATTTGTTCTCATGTCATATCCATGTGAGATTCCCAGACATCGAGAGCCAGACATATTTTTATTTGGCCAAAGTCTAACTTTCCTTGAAGTGGAAAATGAAACTTGACAGAAGACGCTTTCAAATGAATAATATTTAATGTGGAAATTTTTAACAAATTAGAAATGCGAAAATCACAATCAATATTATTTTTCCAAGCAGTTCATCACTCTATAATAAGTGGTTGAGACTTATTGGAAAGAACTTGCAAATTAGAAGTAGCATTCAAGATGCTAATTGACATGTTTGGTCAATGCTGCCACTTTAAGGTGTCCTTCACAAATGTATATATGACATTAGACCAATATGATCTAGCAACTTCCCCAAAGTTTTTACGTGGCTGCACGCAGAAAAAACACATTTTACTCACAAGGATCCGTTACCCCCAAATTGATGGGAGATGGCATCTTGCAATCAGTTTTGTCTTTGAAAATACTTCAAAATTTCTGTATTTTGTGATAATTTCGCCAACCAGGCTGATACTGAAGTAGATCAGCTCTCCATAGTTTCAATTTTACCATAGCTAGCTCATCAAACTCATTATCTTAAAATCCCTCTTTCCCTTATACAATAGACATTTACTAATAATCTTGAAATTAAGATAGGTTCACTTCTTAGGACATAAATGCACAAAACTACAGTTGTTTTACAATCTAACAGGAGTTCTGTATCAGATTGGTCTGTCAGGTGGACAGGACAGGAATGGCGGGTTATGTATGACCACAATGCTTCCCGCATTTTTATTCTTAACTTATTTTAACTTTAACTTTTCTCATACATTTTACCCTTTTCCCCTTTTTCAACTCCAGTGAGGACATGGAAAATGCTTTTCATAAAGAAATTCTCTTCCTCGATTTGTCAGCTCTCCTCTCTGCCTTTTATTGAATTAATGCTGTGAATGGCTTTCCTGAATTTTTTAGGTCCTTTGTGCCTCGGACAATTTTCACTATTTCATGTAGTTCACGAACATTCCTTCTACCTATATGTCTCACTCTGCTTTATGATTGTGATTCATCTTACGTCATTTTCCTTGTTACTTTCCTCTACATCTCATTGAGATTCCTGCCAATTTTAAATAATTGCATTAAATTAAATCAAGGAGCAATCTGAACAATCTAAACCTTTTGCTGTCATCAATTTTTTCAGCTAGATTTGTATTTTCCCCTCCTCTCTCTCTCTCTCCCAGCAATGCTTTTTATTTTTTCATCCTTAACGCAAATCTTTCTAGTTAAATTTTATGAATGAATTATAAAACATATTTTATTAACTCACTGCCATCTTCCTTTTCCCTATGAATTAATATAACATACTAGTCCTTCAAACCAGTGTGTCTGTGTGGTTTATTTAAGTTGGGGTTTTTTTTAAAGATAAAAATGATTTGCAATAACTTGGAAATTCAATCAGTGAAATGGATTAAAGAAGCTTTTACTGAGGTACTTTTATTGACAATGTAAATTGAAATGGGAATGGTAAGCGCATAGAGATAAATTTGATCATTTGATATGCACTATGAAAATGCTTTTCATTATTATTAAAGGCATTGGGGATTATTTTTATTTTTTTTGTTCCCTCCAGGCTATGACTTATTAAGACCTCAATAGAGTATTTACTCTAATATACTCATCAAAAAAAGAAAGAAAAAGTGCATTGACTTTTGTGTTAATTTTTAACAGCTTACAATGGGACTAGCTTAATGAAACTTGTAATGAAGATAGTTCAAGACAATGTTGAAGAGGCAATAAAATCATTTTGAAAATCGTTTGTTGTTAGTAGTGAAAATAACTCACGAGCCTATGGCCACCCCCACGCACCAAAATTGAATTTCAGTCTAGTATCAGTTGTATTCTCCATTGCCTGAAACTACTGCCATGCATAGAGGCTACGAGTCGTTGTCTACATGTTTGAGGAATACCAATCCACTCTCCAACTAAAACTTAATTCTTGATATGCTCTAGGAAAACCCATCGGAAGACGCAGGTCACTGTTTTGAAAAAAAAGCTGATTAAAGTCAAATTTTGAGTCCTACTTGAAAATTTAGATAAAGTCGCAATTACTTTTGTCAATCTTTCTTCTGTGTGAATATTATGTTAAAATAACTACCCATAAATGCTCTATTTTGATGTTTAAAACATCTCATCTTAAGGTGATAATAGGTAAGGGTCAGCTCAAAATGGCCATTTTCTAAATTTTAATATCTACCATCTTGAGAAAAAGCCATAGCTCAAAAACTTGAGTTCAATAAAAAGCAGAATGTTCAAAAAAGATAGCTGTTTAAAATTAAGTAAGAAAGCTCAGTACTTTGGATTGGTCCAAATTTGGGTTTTCCTGGAGCACCACACACATATAGTGTTTCTGTGCACATCAAATTGATCGGCTATTTCTTTTACCCCTGTGCCAACTTCAAGCATACCTATGGTCATAAGTTGATCTTGGTACGGTTTAGTTCATAAAGTCACTGCATATTCTGATGTTACGCTACTATTGATTATTTTTAATTATGAAATCTAATTGCTTGGTTAAATTCATTTTGTTCTAACTTATGTGCTGTTGAAGTTGAGCAAAATACATTTTTAAATTTAGGCCTGACTTTCATGATATAATGATGATAAAGTGGTCACTCCTTTTAATAAGGACTAAGTATTTGATGCCAAAATGCAGGAAAGGATAAACATTTTTTAAAATTATCAATGTGAAATAAGGAAGTTACAGGTATGCATTTTTAAAAAGTTGTCTAATTTCTCTTGGATTCATGTGTTTCTTTACAGTCCAGTGCCTGGGCCTGAAGCACCGGAATTTCTTGTTGTGCAAATACCCCAAGAAACCCCACAACCAATGAGTGGATCACAGACACCCAGTACATCCTATATGCCTTCTCCAAGTCACAGTCAAGCCAGCATGCAGACAGGAAGAGGCACTAGTGTGGTAAGATATTTTAACCCTTTTTCGTGGACCCTGCAGATAGACCATTCCTTTGATGTTCTTTTGATATCTCAATTACTATACTGAATATCCACTACTAGCTCCGGTCATTGGCTCAAAATGAAACAAGTTTTATCGTTCAATCTGATGTTTCAACCAAATCCTATTATGCTTATTGCTGATAGGGAAAAATGCAACCGATCAGACGATATTCCAAGTTCTTGCCTTACAAGATGGTCAACGCAGAGCGTGAACAGCAGTGACGCAATCTGCTTGTAATACCTCGTGATAGCTGAATGAATGAGTGAGCAGAGAGAGCCACTCAGAAAATCCAAACAACGAAAAAATTGGTTATTGAAAAATAAAATTAGGTTCATTAGTCTCAGCTTCTCAAAACAAGTAAAATGGTACTAAAATCTACGAAATCAGACAACAAATAACGGAAATATCTAATAATTTTTTAAATTCAAGCCAACTCATACGAAATTCGTTTATCATGATAGAAACGCTATATTCCATCCGATTTTTACAGGAGTTTGACTGTTATGTTATCCTTATCTTCACCAAAAGAAAACATATGGATAATTAAAGAATACAGCGCAACAAGTTTTTTATTTTGTATTTGAAAGTTTTACAGCCCTCAAATGTGAGGAAAACGTTCCTCAAAGTTTGGTTTGCGTAGCCCCTCAAGATCCCTGTCTAGCCACATTGGCCATCCTTAGAAATTGCTCAAGATGCTGTAACATGCTAAATAAACTGTAAAGGCGAGAGAATCATGCGGATAATGAAAAGAAAATAACAACATAAAGATTTTCTATAAGTCATAATAAACTCATTAGTTCCAGCTCATCAAGACAAGAAAAATGATACCAAAATCTTGAAAATCGACGACAAATAATGGAAATATCTGTGAATTAAATTCAAAATCTTTTTTTATTATCATCATAAAAACATTATTTTTTCGTCTGATTTTAATGGGAATTGCGAAGTCCAGAAGAATTTGCTGCAAAGAAGTCGGCATTATTAAAAATTCAATTAGTCAAATCTCTGTAAATAAAGCCTTTGAGGGACAGGTTTTTGTCTCTTTATTTATTAGAGTAAGAGTACGAGAGATTTGACAACCCATTAAAGGATTGTTTTGGTTAAGGCCCCCTTATCTTGGGCAAGGGCCCCCTCATATGTGCCTTATGGGCCTGAAGGGGCCCTAGAACGGAGAGGCTGGAGAAAACACTGATCAACGTCCAGCCTTACACATCAAATACTTAATGCTGACAATTTCAGCTACGTGATTGGACAGATCCGATCTCCATGTATGGAGACCGGCTATGGATTGGATAAACCCAATCTTAGTAGCTGTAATTTAGGTGCCAAAATCTTATATCAGAGGTATGGCAACAGGCGGAGCACCTTCGAAAAGGTTAAAAACAGAAAAGACAGGTTTTCTTTTCTTTTCATTTGTTTGGGTTGATGATGATATATATATAAAACAAAGGGGAAATTTTAAGAGAAAATATAAATGATAAGTTGCTTTCCTAGTGCCATCATGAATTAATTTGAGCCGATTGCCTTCATGAGCAAGCAAGATGAATGTCAACTGCAAAATAAATTATTCATCAATCCAAATAACATATTGCACCTGTATTTGTAAATATGTTGTTGCCCTCACACTTGTTTAACATGAGGACTCAGGGCACAGAACAATCTGTGTACATGTCAGCAACACTAAGATGAGAAATTTTGCTTGAAGAATATTGATAGTTGTTGACTGAACCACTTTGTTTATAGTCAGTGCAATTTTCCAACTAAAATTTAAGTATTGTTTGAGATAAGGTAAATCAAGCCTCAAGTTCCCAATGAGGAAATTATGGGCACAACCATCTTCATCTCTCCCTCAAATTTCTTCTTTTTTTTTTTTGTCCGGTATAAATGTCAATTTTGTATATGCCATAAAGCTCATGTGTTTCTAGTATTTTTATATCTCATTCTATCTTTCCCATTAACAAATAATACTGTCAAAAATGATATCTTCCATATTTAGTTTTACTAACACAACTTTTCATTTAACAGTCAGAGGAAACGGTAATACAAAAAACTATACCAACAATACTTGCATGTGGAAAGCTGCTTAGTAGGAATGGGTTTCCCTAGTAATGTTTCCTTAACGGTCGCTTTATGAATTGTTCTTGACTTTTCGTGGACATTAAATTTTTATTTATTCACAAAAGAAGATTAGAGTGAGGCAAGCCTACATGCAGATCTTGTAAGCAGAGCCTGGGAACTCTATACTCGCTATGACTTCCAATTTTACATGCATTCAGAAAGAGAAAGAAAGAAGAAGAGTTTTCGTATTCTTTTTGAATTTTTGAAATTTTACATATTTCTATCTGATTGTTTCATGGTGCCTCATCAATTTTATCACTCTCTTTATGCATTATTATTGAAATTTGAAATCCTCACATGGGACAAAATGCATTTTATTTGAATCTATTGGGAGTTGTAATACAAGATTTGGCAAGTCCAGGTTAGTTCTATGACGTTATGAGACATAGTTGAATAAGTAGAATTTTGACCAATTTATAATATTGGGTGTTGTGGCAGATGTATGGAGGTACATATATTGTGATCTATTGTTGTTACTATTATTATTTTTAACATTATTGTTATTATTATACAATCAAATACACTCATAGGAACAAAAGCAGAAAAACATTTGCTCTTATTCATTTCTTTTGCATGTTTCAGTAAATTGAATTATGCTGTTTGTTTTAGACTCCATCCAGTTATGGAGGGTAAAACAATGGTTTATAAAAAAGGTTTCTTAAAAGCATCATTTATTTTTGTTAAGTATTTTATTTATTTAATTATTTTCTTCTTTGTCTCTTGCTTTCAGTTTAAATGGGGCTGAGATAACTTTAGTTGAAGTATTGATAGTATACAATTTTCCATAAAGATCTAGATCAAAATCTTAAGCTACATTAAAATTGTTAGCTTATAATCAAGATTTAGAATAAATCTGCTGTGACATCTTTTCATTTTCACTTAAAATTTATGAGGAATAGAAAGAGTAAACAAACAAACCTTGTCTCAGTCATTAATACGCATCAGTTTTTAATGAGGCAATTGAATATAATAGCTTTCAAAGTCGAGTAGGATAGAGTAGCTCTGTAGTGTTGATTTGAAGCAAAGGCTGACTTGTCATTTGAAATATTCCATATTGAAAACAGCATTCACCTTCGCTTTGATTGAGTTTAATATTTGAATGATTTTGCATTTTTTCAGCGTAACCCTCATGTAAAAACGGTGAGATGGAAGAGTTTTAAATTTAGTTGTTTGATTTTATCAGGTTTCTTTTATATCATGTCTCAATATTTTCTCTTTTCAAATTCTTTTTCCCGTCATTGAAATATAAGTGGAATTTTCAATCATACCTTACACAGTGGAATATCATTATTGTCATAAATGATATAGAAAAACAGGACAATTATTTACATTTGAATAAAGGAATTATTATTTTTAATTGAATAGGCTCATATATTATTTTTTTTTTAATTATGTAACAATAAAAATGGTTTTGGTTTTGATAAGTACAGATTATTTTGATTATCAAAATATGATCATGAATATCTCAGTCCAATGAAATTAAACTTTCCAAGAATGTTAAAAGTTATCACCTAATTTCAAATAGTAAAGAAAAATAATAATTCTATTTGTAGATGTTATCCTTATAATATTCTCTGCATACGCTATACAAACGTTTTTCTCTTATCAATAAAATTATGTCTCATCTGGCTTTGCTTCATTGCTTATCTATATCTATAAAGGCAGAGATCAGTCTTAAAGAATTCTAATAGACAATACCTATATACTACTTCAATACTCTCCTCCCCTTCATGTTGCTATGTGATAATCTTCTTTAAGCCAACATCTTTACAACTTGTACAGTACACAAATGTAATGACGCTGTAGACCAACCAATGCATGGCCATATTTGACAACATTATTGATATTTTTCCTTACCTGTTGTAACTTCTAACCACAAACACGAATGATATAAAGTGATAATGATATTATGGTTTTGAACTTAACCTCTAATATGTATTCTCCTTCCCTCTCTATCCATCCCCTTCGACTTTGAGATTTTACATGTTGTCTCGCAGATGAATGTTTTGCATAACAATGATCCTATGTTTTTAATCATACTATTCAATTTTGTTTGGAACGAAATTCAAAAAAATTAAATTAAAATGTTATATTATAGATTATTAATAATTATGGAAGTTGATAATCATCACAGAGAAACAAACGTCTCATAGAACTCAACAAGGATTCAAAGGTAGCAAATCAGACAGACTTTTGATGAGTGTTTTATTTCCAATTCAATACCATCAACGATCTTTGCAGATAAGGCAATTTACATTTACTCATCTTTTCTCTTCCTCTCATGCTTTACTGGGTTCTGCAGGTGAAAAGTTTAAGTAGTTTAGGTGTGAACAATCCTATGTATTCGTATATTATTCTTGACCGAAGCCGCAGGCTTATTCGGCCGGTAAGTGGCTGTGTACTGCATATTTCTAGAAATTTAGTTATAGTCCTCGTGTCCGATCAAGTGAATTTTTACACAAAATCACGACCTCTTTTGAAGTCTTATGTCACAGTGATTTTGTGTCATACTTCACCCATCCCTGTTAAATGGATAGAATTGATATACCAAGTAGAATGAATAAATGCAAAATAGATGTTGATTTTGTTTTCCTAATTGTAGATTCACAGAGTCCTAAATCTTGTCACTCCTGGTAGGATAGATCAAACTTTTCGTGATGTTTTTGTTTGTTTTTTATTTTTATTTTCTTAATTAGATGTATGCATTTCTATCACTGCTATATGAATCTTGACATGTTATCACATTTTGTGCCGTTATTTTAGGTCCTTACATTTTACAGATTTTTTTACCCTTATCTTATTGTTGTTGTGTTTCTTTTCTTATATCAGTTGTCTCTTGTATTTATCTAAGATCTGCATTTCACATTGTCTAGTCCATGTTTGAAACCTTATAATTGGGAGCTTAAAATTCAATTGTTTGGTGACCTTGATGGGGAATGATTAAAGCTCGATGGTATCACTGTAGGATCTATAGTCCGACTGGTCATTTTTAAAGCAATTGTTATGTTAGTGCTTTGTAATAAGAATATCCAAGCCTGCTTTCATGCTTCTTGGCGGGAAGTCATTATTTTTGGGTACCAATTTCTGTTTTAATGTTTCTCATATGTCTGTTATTTATTTGTGGTTAACCAATGAATGACTATAATTGCATGGTTGATAATTTGTTGTTGCCTTTTTGGTGGGGTTTTTTCTTTTCTTCAGTTTTTGTTTCATATATTATAAAATAACATCCACCACACAATAATTTAAGAAAGATTTTACTAGTACCAAAACATTTATGTTCAGAGTCAAATTATTTGCATTCTTCATATAAAGACTTGCCTTTGAATTTGTTTAGTTACAGTATTACAAGAATGGAATGTTTTCATAATAAAGATAGTTCTTGTGCCAACTAGTTTCCACTGGTTCATCAAAGTTTTTTTGTTTTGTTTTTTTTTAAATTATTCCTTTAATCCCTTATTTTAAGAAATGACATTAACCTTTTTTTTTCTTTCTTTTTTTTTTTTTTTTTTGTATCACTAATTACCTGTGTCTTTGTTCCAATGTTGTATTTAATGTTTTACCTTAAAGGCATGCTCAGTACTGATTACATAGAAAATTAGCACAATGTTTTCATTCTACTGGAGTCAAATGATTCATGTGGTCTGTCTAATCTACTTAATAGTAGGATGCACCCTACTCTAATCTCTTCAGAAATGTCTATTTCTAATTTAAAATTACCTTTAAATCCCTAGAGTTTATATTGACAAATCTCTAAGTTAAGATTACCTGCCACTAACGATGAACCCTTTCCATTTGAACAAATGTATATCTTTGTCATCTTTGAAAGAAAAGAAAATTCATATGCATCTCTATATTTCTCTCATCCCTTTTGGGTATTATCTATCTCTTATTGCCATTTTTAAGATTATCAGAATTAGAATCTTTATTTATCTCGTTTTGACAAGAAATGTTTCATGGTCCTGTTTATAAAAACCTTAGACATGCACCCACTCACTCATATTCCCATGCACATTCACATCTGATGCTACTATATAACATTATAATATTCAATAGTCTCAGAAGCGTATTGTATGTTAATATGTGATGTAGAAATTTTTTATTTTAGATTACCTAATACACATAAAAATAATGATATCATGAAAATATACAACATTGGAAATCATTGATTGAATAATATCAATGCATTTATATAAAACTTTTCCATTGTCAGATCAATGTTAATTCATTCTAATGTTCTTTTATTAAAGAAAAAGGAAAAAAGAAGCATCCTGCCATCTGCACCCCTTAACCCCTCCATTTTATTGTATTTACTTTATAATTAGATTCTACGACGTCCTATTCTTGGTGTAAGGAGAATTGGCTCTCATCCATCCCTTCCACATTGTAAGTGAAAGCATCTCACTATGGAATTAAATTACTTGCAATGTTAAAGAACAGCTTTTGATTAGTTTTATATATTCTGTTTTATGACATTAAAATTGTATTTCAGTTTATCTTTATTTATTATAATGAAAATAGCGGTAGCTATTTGTTTTATCAATGTCTTATTTGATGCAGGCAATTTCATTTCGTTTGTTGTATGTTCTTTATTTGAACAGATCTGACAGGAGGCGCTGATGGTGCTGTCAAGTTATGGGAATGGGGCCACAATCAGCCAATAACGACTTTACGACAACCCGGCTCATTCCCGAAGGTCACCAAAGTACTTTTCAATGCCCAAGGAAACAAGGTAAAAATAGACAACTTATTTTTTCTCTAAAATCATTGATGATAAAATGAAATCAGTTGAAAAGTATAAATTAGAATTTCATTTTTATTCAGACAAGGCTCAAGTGGTCTTTGTTCGCTAATTAAGGTTCCAATCTAGAAAAATGATCAAAGTCACATTTTCCAGTTTTGAAACAGTCAATGTTACTTTTTATAATCCCTTTGAATTTAATTAATTGGTTAGCAAGTGTGGACAAAATGTGAAATTACGCTCACATCTAAAGAGCATTATAACTCAAAAACAAAAATTAAATTTTGATTACTTATTTTATCTGTCGTAATTTGCTTTGCTTGTTTGCCATGATCAAAGTGAATTTGAAAATTAATTTTAATAAACTCATCAACTAGGCCTATTGTTCTAATATGACTTTTCTCACCTTTCCAGTGCTGTGTGAGTGACACAGAAGGAAGCATTTGTCTGTGGCAAGTTGGACTTGGAAGTACATACAGCAAGCCAATAATGGTAATTTCTAAAAACATAGATCATAGAAATCTACATACTGTATATATGTAAATATTCTCTTCTGACTTTGTATTGACTTTTGACTGAATGTGCTTAATGAGTTATACACTTTATATATAAATTTGTTGCTATTTTTAAAGATGGATTGCAAGCACTAACAGACATGCTAACCCTACGCATTACACTTAATTGTCACACAAAATTGTTACATGACATGACTACGCTAAGTGATCATTAGCTTACAAGTCATCTTCTCTTAGAAACATTTGTGTCCTCATCAATTTTGACGCCTTTCAACTTAGATCAGTCAAACGTAAAAACAAAAATAGTTTGCAATATGCACGGCTGTGGTAAGTAATTACCTCTTTCGATGTGATGTACCTTCCCTGTTCTCCAAGTTGCCTTTCCAGTCATTCCTGTTATGTTCACAAATACACTCAACGCCCATCAATAATGAGTCAGTGTGCCTACCACTTGATTTTCTCTGTGACATGGTGTGTATATGAATACAAGGATGGCAAGACCTAACACTGCATCACCACAAGACATTTGAGTTTGAACTATCAAATGTAATCTAAGACATGGACTAGATAGCATGTAGACCTATGGTGTACTTAAATATGACATAGGGCCTCAACTTTCTCTTGCCGGTCATTTCTCAGTCACAATGGCCTTCCAGTTATGCAGTTATTAGGTTTTGCTTAAAGGAAAAACAGTCATTAGACAATTAGTTATGTAGCTCACTATTGGTAATTTTGAGCAAAGAAAGTTTGAAAAGCTTATCAGGCTTTGATTTCTGCTCTTAACTGCAATTGTAGCAAAATCAAAGCTCACTACAAGACCTTATATCTCATATCTAAACACTGGTTTGAATCTCACTACCAATCAGTTTTTGGTAATCCAATTGGCAAGCAGATCTGTTCTCCTTCACAAGCAATCCTTATTTGTTATTTTTTAGGTTTTGTTTTCATGCAGTGCTGCTAACATGACAGAAGGAAATGGAGTATCTGCATTTCACCTTTTGTTCCACAATGTTACACCTAAGGCTAACAAGTTACTCCATCCTTCTCCATAACTTCTGAAGAATATATTTAGGTAGATTTTTCTTAATGTAAGTGCCTATATACTATATGCATATACAATGTTTTGCATATCATTTCTCCCAACATTCATGACATCATCTAGCTTATGGAAAGTTTTTAACCTTGAGAAAAATGTTTACTTTCTCTTGTTTATCGTACAGAGCTTGCAGTGCCACAATAAAACAACGAGTGACTTCCAATTTGTTGGTTCTTCCAGCATCATCGCCACAGCAGGACAGTCCTCAGAACACAAAAACGTCTGTATATGGGACACATTATTACCTCAGAGAAGCTCTCTTGTCCACGGTAATTACATTCATTCAAAAAGGGGATCTATTGTCATTCAATTATTTTGGATTTTAAATTACTTTGAGAATTACACTAGTGTTCCGCTTAGAGAAAAAAAAAAATATTTAAAAAATAAATAAATACATATATCTTTTATTACTTTGAGAATTACACTATTGTTCCGCTTAGAGGTAAATTCCATGGAAAAAAAATATTTGAAAAATAAATAACTACATATATCTTTGATTATTTCTTCTCAGCATTCCCATGCCACGAACAAGGTAGCCCTGCCATTATGTACGCAGCAAGGCAGCAGTTACTGATTAGTGGAGGCCGCAAAGGAGAAATTTGTATCCTTTCACTTTTTAAATGAACCACTGAAGACATTATCTTTACGTTATATGAGTTCTGAGATTTGACAAATTAAGCAAAATTTAAAAATTGGTGCTCAGCTATGAAATATCAAATGTCTTATTATTTACAATGAATTTAATCCTTTATATCTGTTTATATGCCTTTATGATTCAATAACCTTCCGAGGCTGTAATCAGCATCACAAATCCAACTACCTGTTTAACACACACACCCCCCCCCCCCCCCCCAAAAAAAACAGAAAAACAAAA
>JASKDV010177202.1:0-12923 GCA_032466395.1 Aegires albopunctatus
AGGCCTAATTATGCCATTAATGTATTATTTATTTGTTCAAACTTAATAGCAGTGATACAATACCATAACAACCTAATTACTCATTTCAGAGTAGGCCTAATTATGCCATTAATGTATTATTTATTTGTTCAAACTTAATAGCAGTGATACAATACCATAACAACCTAATCAATGCTCAGAGCTGTGTTGATGTTAGATTGGATGCTATACAAATCATGAATTACATAAAAAACAAGTTTAAAAGTGCATTTATAAAGCACCTATCACCTAGGACTTTAGCCTTTAAGTCCTTTACAATGACTTTTTCCCCTTCCCCTAGCCAACAGCAACACAGAACTCATAGGACAACATGTGTCGCCTGTTAGGCACAAATACAATTTTCGACACAGACAAATCTGTTTCAATGGCAAGGTACTCATTCATATCTGAATTGAGTGAAGTAGATAGGACAAAGTGTCTTACCTAAGGATACACCGCCAATGGGCAGAAGTTATGAAGAAATGTTTGCTCTTAGTGGGATACGATCCCAACAATTTACCTAGCCAATTGGTGAAAGTGAGTGAAATGAAGCTGCTTGAGTTTCTTGTGCTTGTACTGTGTTAACCATCTGGCCACAGTGCCCCAGTACACATTATAGTTATTTTTATTTCTAATATCATTGTTCTATCATTTTGACCACAATTTTTCAAATGTTATCTTTCCAGTGAAAAGTCTTCAACGCAAGATTGTCTACATCACCGCTGTGTCAGATCACTCCGAGAGTGTTCGTCTCATGGATGCTTTGTGTCAGCTACTGACAGTAAGAATTGACACCATTAATTTGAATGCTTTTTTTTATTTTTTTAATTAAGTTTGACAACATACCAATGTGGATTTTTGTTCCCTGCATTTCTGACACCTGCAAGCCGGATGAAATTATACATAAGATACTGACCCGGATATACTTGTTGCAAACAGTCAGTGCATAATGCTGCTTTCAGGGGACAATGTGATTGTGGTGCAAAGAAAGAGGGAAAATAAAAGGAAATGGAATTTCCTATGGTAATTCAGTATGCTGATTTTAAAATGGCACTAAATTGCTTTTGAAAGCAAATTTAATAATGTTAATGATATGCTACCAGAGCGATTAGTTAAACCGGAAGTAATGACAGCAGCATGTTTACGCCGTTGACAGATTTTGTTTGGGTCAAAGAATGTGCAAGCACGTTTTTCCTTTGGACAGTTCACAGACAAAAAGTCTGTGAGCGGTTCTGTATATTTCATTACATTATAAGCATTTTATGGTGTGCCATTCCTGTATGTTTTGATTCTTTGTTCTATTTCATTGAACTACTGTACAGTCAATTATTTTGATAATCTTTTCAATGCAATATTAGGCATACGTTTATAGATAAAGTCCTTGTTGCTCTTGCCACTGATAAAATTGATTGACTGTATTTTGTTATATCTTTATCATATATTATTGTTATTCCTAAACAGACAGTAGTGCCACATTTATTTAATTTCTTTATTCAAATATTCATAACATGTTACTGAGTATTGTATTATTGTAGCATTGATGTGGAACATGAATTTTTTGGGGTCTTTTCATTTTGTTTAAAATTAACAAGACCATGAAATAATTATTTTCAAAATGAGATCAATAAATATTTCTGGTTCTGAGATAGGTTGCGTAGTCTGTATTTATAATTTCCACATCAAGTGCAGAATGACAAATCTCACACCAACTGTCTCCTTCCCTATTCCCTCCCTAACCCCTTTCCCTTTGTCCCATCCTCCCTATCCCTCATCCCCTATCTTCTTTGGTGGCTATTTCACTCCTGTATCTTCTCAACTTCCTCGAGCAGCCGCTTTTATCAACGCTCTTTTAGTAAGTGGACAAGATCATTTGCTACCTATGCCAGATATTAATTTTACACCTTTGTTCACCTGAATTTAGTCATGAAAATTCATATAAAGAGAATTTCCCAAGGACTTAACAGTGGAGTAAGCTTTTGCAGGAATAAAACTCCACTTTTTGATTGCAGGCACTAACCACCCGACCATGGCATCATATAGATGCACGGTCAATTTTAGTGCTTATTTCACTTATGATGTGTGATTCATTTTTGGCGATTTGTTATTTTGTTTGTTGATGCACCATCAATTTTCAACATGGTGTCTCATTTGTTGTCAATTTATGTCAACCATGAATTTTATTTTGTAGATCCACTGCCATTGCGATGTGATTAACCCTAGAGATGCTGACTTAAGCCAAACATGTGAAAGCCTCTGGGTGACTGCTGAAATCAACAGATGTGACTGGATTGTGTTCGTGAACTCTAGAGGAGCAAAGAAGGTCATCGACAATTGTATAAAGAACATGGCTATCAAGGTTGACATTGAGTCTGGTCAATCCTTGTTTCTCAAATCTTTTCAAATAGTCCTTAACTCAGACCTGACCAATAAGGTGATGATCGTTGGATTTGAGCATGATTGGATCCAGGACAGACTGGCTATCTTGGGCCCTAAAAAATTTTCACTGCCCAGAAATTTTGAGGGTTTGCTTTGTGGACTTCATGGTCTAAGTGAAAATTGTATTGGAAAATACATGGTTAGTATATTTATTAATATATTGCTGAAAGGTTTGTTCATTAACTACACAATCTGAGTGCAAACTGTATTTGAAAATACCAGATAACTTATGTTGATAAATTACCCTACTCCGTTTGCTGTCTTTATGGACATCTGGTATTCATTGATTATTCAACGAGTTTTAAAATCGTTCACCAAATCTGCGGTAACAACATGCTCAGGCAAACTCTTCCAGATGTTCACTACTCTCTAGGTGTAGAAATTCTTGTGAATGTTCAGTCTGCTTCTTATTTTAAACAATTTCATTGAATGGCCTCTTAGCTATGGTTTTGAAAATCAAACATACCGCCAGTTACACGTTGATCATACATGCCATGGAGAATGTTGTATGGTGTGGGTAACTTAAGCTCTCTCAGGTGATCTTCACATGATTTTTTTTCTCATGCATTGTATCAATGCTTGGTGTACATTTTCAGTTATTTCTATGTCCTTTTTCTTATATAGTGCCCAGGCAATGCTAGGTGTATCAATACTGAATGCACTAATCATTTGAATAGCAGTACGAATGTTCTTCTTATCATTCCTACAATATGCTTAATTCATTAACTACACAATTTGAGTGAAAACTGTATAAATACAAGTTAGTTGACTGTATTTGTTAATAAATTGCATCAAGATTAAATCACTGACTAGCCAATGTGAATGAAAACTGTATAAATACAAGGTGACTTTATTTGTTAATATATTGCATCAAGATTAAATCATTAACTACTCAATTTGTGTGAAAACAATACTGGAAAACACATGTTAGTTTAGCTATTTATAAGTCTCATAGGGGTAACTCATTTACAGTGCATATTGTGTGAAACAAATCAAATTTAAATTATCCTTTGCAAAGTTTATATTGGATAATTATAATGAAAGCTGAAAATTGTTTAGTAATAATGTTAATATCTAAGTGCACAGGACTGAGATGACCAGAGGTTAAGGGTAAAATAAATTGTTTATGGAATGAAAATTACCTACGGTCACTATACTACAAACCAAAATAAATGGTCATTACAAGTCATATGTCTTTTGCTGTGAATTTGAGTGCGACATAAGAGAGACATTTACTTACTTCTGTTGTTGTTAAGATGTTCCGTTTCTTCATTATATTTTGAATTATTTTTTCAGGATCAAATGCCAGTGAACAAAAATTGTCTATCCAATCCACCCGAGTGGAACTCATTCCTGGAGGCCATCCAAGAAGTGGAAGCAATTGAAACGACCAATTGCCAAAGGTTTGACAAACCTAGAAGTCTCTCTTCATCAAGCTCTTCTGGATGTTCCTCATTAAGGCATGGAACATCATCAATCTCCAACACAGATTTGCCCGCTATAGAAGATAGTCCTGTGTCAGTGTTTGCTCGGACGCAATTTGAAGATGAGGGCATCAACTTGGATAATACCAATATGTTTCCCTCTGTTGACCATATTGCCAACAATAGTTCAAATAGGGATCATACTAGCTGTATCCACGATTCTGATGGCTTGTCTGCCTACTTTACCAACATGACCACCTGGACAGAAGGTCAACAAAATTCTGAAGATATTATAGCACCAAACCTTCAACCCAACGACAGCCTTAGCACGAGATTATCAAAATTCAACGATAACTCTGGTCAAAACACTCTCGCCATCAAAAACAAATAGAAACAGAGAGTCAGGACTCTCATCATCAAATCAGGCCTGTGGCCAAAATGTCAAGACAAATTAAGGTCCCACATGAAATCAAGGTTCCTCATTCCATTGTACCAGGGCAGAATATATACCCCTGAATAGAATATGTGACCTGTTTCTTCGAAGCGGAACATATGTTGCTTCTATGGGTTTTGAGTTATGAATATCACAAGAAATCCCAAATTCTACACTTTAATATGATACGAAATTTATGAAGATGGGACTTTTCATTACAAAGATATGAAGATTGTAATAGGAATAGGTCGGAAAACCACATTTTGAGAAAATGCAATCAAAGATGGAGAACCGCTTTCACTGGTTATCGAGAATGAATGGACAAACAAACACTTAGCAAATGTTAATTCTTTCCCCTGATTAGCATTAAATTGTGCATACACTTAGTATTATGATAATATTTATCTCTCGATAGAAAATCAACACTATATCTTCTACATAATCTTTGTTATATCACATTTCATTAGGCAAGACTGAACACTTCTCTCCGTGTTCAGCCAAGGCGATTTTCCTTGATTTAGCTTACATTTGGCTCCTCACCTGACTCAACACCACGATGCATCGCAGCATTACTTACATAAAATAAAAATACTATTCAAGACCTTTCAATTCATGCATCATATGATGAACTTACTTTAATACACTGAAGCCACACCCCTATTGGAAGGCCATTTTCTCCTGTCAAGTCATGGCAATTTAGATTCAATCTATCTCAAGGTCCACTCATCCGCGTCAATCTTTTAACCAGATGGTCCCTAAATAGTGCATGTAATTAGTTGATAAGAAAAAGGGGAGGAGCCAATCTTCCTATTGATACCATTGTAGTCTGGCTCTGTAATTGACTAAAAAGCTCAAACTTGACTCTAAAGTTTTCAAGAGGGCGATTTTCTTAATTTAAGCTGATGAAATGGGGGACCAAAATAATCCATAATTTATCATTAAACATGTTTATTTCGCCAATAACATAGTTTTTATGAAAGACAAATATTTGATTGTTTGGAATCAACCATAATCCAATATTTTATGAAATCAATATTTTAAACTATAAATCGCTATAGCTCAAAACGGCACGGGTGCCATGTTCCGCTTCGAAGAAACAGGTCACATATATATTATGATACCCGGGTATATTATGATCTAGAATAGATTGCACCCCCAAGCACCATCAAGCAAACACTAGAGGGATAGAATGTTTTTGTATGTGACATGCAACACTTCCTATATTATGCTTTAAAATGTATGTCTTATAGCAGTGTTGCAATGACGATGTATTCAATTAGTAATGGAGGTGTCTTGAAGCACTCCTGTATTATGCCATAAATGTATGTCTTACAGCAGTGTTTCAATGACAATGTAATCAATTAGTAATGGAGGTGTCTTGAAGCACTCCTGTATTATGCCATAAATGTATGTCTTATAGCAGTGTTGCAATGTCGATGTATTCAATTAGTAATGGAGGTGTCTTGAAGCACTCCTGTATTATGCCATAAAAGTATGTCTTATAGCAGTGTTGCAATGACGATGTATTCAATGAGTAATGGAGGTGTCTTAGTGTATAAACTGTCCTAGAAAAGAATACAATTTGGGTGTACTTGGTGGTACTTGGGGGGTATAATCTATCCTAGGACAAAATATTTCCAGGTAATATCTGTCCTGTTAAATTAGCCCTACTTGGGAATAGCCCCAAAAGAAAAAGTTTCCCTTGAGGGAAGTGAAGAATTGTATTTTATATTTTTTTGCTGTAATGAATTGTATGCATTTAATTATTGGCATTGACGTTTTTTATATTATATTTGCAATAGAAATGATAATTGATGTAAAATAATGTACACAACTAGTTCTTACCATACAAAGGCAGCTTATAAGGGTGTTAAGAGAATACCAAATCATCTATATTTGTTGCTTATTTACACTGTCATCAACCTTTGTCTACAAAAGTATTCATTAATACCTAGATCTATTGTATATTTCTTGCTTTAATTATTTATTAAAAATTTTGAAAACGAAATACTTTTTATAACTTAGATTGGAGTAACATGGGCATTAAAGGCAGAATGATTCATGACTCATTTCACCAAAAAGTTCAGATGAATCCTTGGCCTATGCTACCCAATGCTAATGACATAGAGATAACAATACAAAGAGTATAACAAATCATGCTTTTGGGTCATGATGATGATGCATTTATAATAAAGGTGCATCTTACTCAGAAGTGCTCACTTTACGAATCATGGGAAAAAACAATTTTACACTTTAAGGCACAAACATACTAGAACCAAAACGTTCCACAATATATCATTTGAACGTTAGATAACTATCAAGTATCATAACAATAACCAGGGTGAATTAAAGTGAAGAGAAATGAAGGAAAATATAGAACACAGGTCTGCTTTTATATTCATGTACATTATGCGAAGAGCCAGAGGTTAAAAAAAGTTTTATATATGAAGAATAAAAGGGCTGTCTTTTTCTATTTGTTTAACCACAGATCATTAATAGAATTTTAATAATTTTTGTTTTAATTAACAAAAATGGGATCTAAAGCATTTGGAGAATCTCAAACTTGTCTTGACATTTAAAACCCTTTTATAGCCGATCATGGTTAATCAACAAATAGAAAACTACTGCTGTTTACTACTATCATCCAATGTAATTATTTCATAAAAATTTATATTAATTACCTGCGATCCATTGTTTTCTATTGTTATCCAGTGTCATTCCTAGATGAATGATTGCAATTTTTACCTTCAACAATCTTTATTATTGTATTCCTTGACATTTGTTAAAAAATGGATGTATTTGTCTGCAATCGTTTACTATTTCTCATTGGTATAAATACATTGAATTCTACTGCAATTCCATTTTATTGCTTTTCCTTGCCATTGGTAAAGAAATTGCAAAATCTCCTGCAATTGGTTGCTATTGTTACTATTGTTATACACAGCTTTAATAAAGAAATGGTGAATTTGCCTATCAATTTCCACTTTTATTGCCTACCATTACTATCTACTTTTTACTTTTGTTATTCTAAGCCTTTTATTAGGAAATGGGTGAATTTACCTTTTAATGTCTTCTTTTTCCTACTATTGCCTACCGATGTCTACAATTACCTTCATTGTTTACTATTGTTATCAATACCATTCAATAAGTAATTGCTGAATTCACCTAGATCTAGTAGTTGTGTCCTATTGCCTACTATTATTATCCTACTCTGTCTATCATTTCTTTTCACCATTTACTATTTTGTTTTCTTGTGAATAGATAAATGAATTTACCTATTATTAATATTATTCTACTATTATTGTCTATCTCTGTTCATCATTGCCTTTCACTGTTCACTTTTGTTATCAATGCCACTGCACAAAAATGGTAAATTTACTCGTCTACTATTACCTGGTACTATTATTTTCTAACTCTGTCTATCATTACTTTACACAGTTCATTATTATAATCAATGGCACTTGTTAAAAAAATGGATGAATTTATCCATATGGCTATTTGTCTACAGTTACTCATAATATTGATGTTTAACTCTATCTATTATTAGTTCCTACCTTTCACTATTTACGGTTATCGTTATCATGCCTCTTATTCAAAAAATGGACGAATTTACCTATTATTATTATTTCTTTTCTATTACCTTCTATTGTCTACCTTTGTTTCCTATTACCTACCACTGTGTACTTTGTAATCCAATGCCTTTTGTTACTAAGCTTTACAGAATACATTCTAAGTTGACATAATTCCAATCAAAATGCTGTCTTGTGTTTCAATACTTTTGCCAAGATGTCCTCATATGATATGTATGTTCACCTATAATATGATGTTTGTGTGTGACAATAACGTGACAATGAAAGCATAAATAGTAGAATATAATGTCTACTAAAGATACGAGTAACTTAAAGCAAATTCTGATGTCGGACAAATCCCTCGCACATTTATGTGCCATTCGTGAAGCCCCTCTTCACCATTATTCTCCTCACGAAGTGACCCTTGATGAAACGCATAGAAGGGGATCAGATAACTCAGTGGGTAAGACGACGTTCGCACGCCAAGCCTAAGGTCCCTGGTTCAAACACAACGGTCATTTCCTTTTTCCTCTATCGGAGAAAGACTATTTTAGGAGGTCCCGTGTGTGTCGTAATAGCTGTATACGCATTCAAAAAATTGGCTCTGCTTCACTGATAATTTTTGTTAACAACAGATCTGCCACTTGATGCTATTGGCTGAGACAAAACTAAACATAGTATTAACTCACTTCGCCTTAATGATGACTTACGCCATTATCGTATGAGCGTAAAGATATATTATTGTGATATAACATATTGTATGAATATATTCTGATAAATATTATATGAATCATGCTGAAGTGAGATAAGGAGTTAAGGTCATGCCAGAATGGTAAACTGATTTAGAAAAAGTCTGGAGAACAATATTTGTAAACTCGTCCGTCGTGGTTCACCTTCACTTATCAACACCTATAATATTAATGGCCTCGAATCCACTGCGTCCAACAACCACACAAAAAGTATGATTGCGTCTAACGTTGTAAACATGTAGTATATTATAGGATAACCCCAAGAGAGAAAGACATGTGGTTCTACAAAGGATTGTAAACATGTGTCTATATTTTGATCTAGTGAAGCGATGTGGATTTTCCAACGCGAGGTTACTGCCAGTCGGGATCATTGGAGCATTTCAAAGACTAAATTCAAATTTATTTCTTTGTTTGAGGAGCTCGGTGGTCAAATATGTGAGGAACACTCTCACTGCTTTGGCAAGGCGATTGGGTGTCGCGCAGAGATTGCGGGTCCAATTCTTTCTTGCTATACTAGATTTTTTTCGTTTCTTCCTTTGTAAGAATATTGTCTTTCTCTCTTTGGGGTTATCCTATAGTATACTACAGTTTTACAATTGTTATTGATTTGCCTCATACCCTTTATTTCTGCGTCTAACGTTATATTTCACAACAGACACCCCTTCACCTTGTCCACAGCAGCCAGACCGTAGCGGTCGGAAGGAATTATTTTTCTGCTTTGGCACTATCCGAATGGTTTCTGGCCAATGCCCCCTTTATCCCCTTTTCGATGGTCAAACAAATATCTGGTCTGTATTGATGCTGTAGAAAAGAAACATTAGGCTCGGCAAAAGCAACATGAGCATTCAAAAGAGAATTACATAAAATATATAATATTTTATACGACATAAAAAAGTATCCATTTATTCGAAGCGTTCTAAAATTCAAAATAAAAAAGGGATTGATTTTAAAATTTGAAGACACAAGTACTAGATTTGTACACATGCACAGAAATTCATAAGATTTTACCCTGTGTTAAAAAATCATTGCCAGGCAATCACCTGGGACTCGAATTCTGAAATTTCAGTATCTGGCATGTCCACCCTGGACGTTCACACACGCTTTACATCGACCGCACACGTTGAATTGTGTGTATTGCTGAAGGTGGTTGCATTCTTCCACTAATGCACAACTTAAGTGCTGAAGGTTGTTGACATCTCGTGCCGTCGCGCGGCGTCCTAGAACATCCCTAATGTGTTCAATCGGTGACGAATCTGGGAAATTCGCAGGTCACACATTAACGTTATTTTCTGTTGCCAAATACGGGCTGTTTGTTCCGGTAATTTGTCGTGTTGATAGGTACCGTATGCATAATATCGTTGTGGGCCTGCAAAAGGGCATTACACAATTTTCTAAGACATGTATTCCTATCCATTCACAGTGGTGTTACAAAGTGCTGCTCTGTTGTGTAATGTTTGGACATACCACCCCACACTATCACACTGCCACCTGCCATCCTGTCAACAGCAAGAGTGCAGCAGTCAGCGTACCCATCTCCATTAAGCCCCCAAACTCTAGTTCGGCCATCGGCTCTGCTCAAACGTAATCTTGATTCATTTGAGAAGAGCACACTTCTCAACTGTAGTAATGGCCAGCAAAAAAGCTCCTCTGCCCATTCCAATCTTCTGAGTCTACGAGGTTCTGACAACTGTGGCCCTTCATACGGTAACATCATCTGACGATCGTCACGCTCGGTGGTGACACGAGGCGCTCCGGTTTTGGGCCTGTCGCCAGAAGTACCAGTTTGAAAACCAAAAATGATTGTTTTTAACGAGCCGAGAAAATATGTTAAAATGCAATTCGATTATTAAAGAGCTCTAGAATAGTATGGTTCAAAGTGTAAATAATGAAAAAATAAACAAAGTACTAAGAACTGCCTAAATCATCAGTAAAGCATTACATTTTTCATATGCGCAAACATTATTTACAGTAATAACATCTTTTGATGATAGCAACAGCAATACAACAATTTACTTGATTAAAATTGGAAACAATAAGACATGTTAGGTGTACACTTAGTAATATTAGTCTTATCGACTATCAATTAATTGTGAATTATGTACATCTCTTCTGAGCACTGTTGGGTCCACTCGTTGACATCCACGATAAAAATAACGTTTTGTCAATGGAGCCTTGACTTTTGGGCTTTTTCAAAAATGATAAATTTTAACTTATTCAAAAACTGTTGAGAACCCAGATCAAAGGGTTTATCACAAGTTGGGGACAAACTTTATTATTGATACGTTGAATAAAAAGGGTTTTCCCGCCTATATGAGAAAAATGCGTTTTGTCATTGTACGGCAGTATGCTGCCGGCTCATCTAATTTTCATCGTCTCACGAACAGTAGACGTACTCGTAGGCCAACTGTTTTCCCCGTGTGTGGTGCTAGCCAACAAAATTTAAGTCTAATAACAGTAGTAGGTACCAGAGACCTGATATTTCCGTACACCTTATTTGTAAGCAAAAGAAGTCATTTGTTTATCTTGATTTATTAGATTCTAAGATACGGAGATGAGTCGTTCAGAAAGGCCTGAGGTTTCAATCTTCCTACTAAAAGTAGAATGAATACTTCAGATAATACAAGGTCCAATTTGGAAAGGGTCATGCAAAAATGTACAATGCATCTAGTACCTTCCTCTTATAAGAATTGAGATGTACAATGCATCCACTACCTTCCTCTTATAAGAGTTGAGATGATAAACATAATAAGCCGACACGTTGATATTGCACAAGATTGGAATGGAAGACTCATTTTGAAATGCACGTAATTAATTTTGTAAGACCGCGTATTAATCTTCTGTCAGTACTAAAATCCAGACACTTGATCATTCGCACATTAACAGAAATGCTGGCTGTTTGTAATTTACACCACTTTCATTTAAACCCAATATAAATACGCGTGACTTTCCGTTTATTGCCTTTTCTCAAACCATGATTGAGTATTTTGTCAAACTGTTGAAGGCTCTAGAGTCCACCATTTTAGATTGTATGTCTCGTTGAAGAGACTTGGCCCAATAGCATCGCTGCCTTTCTTCCATTTCCATATCTGATCTCCCTTCAAAAGAATCATCGCATCTCCTTCTCGCCAGGCAGCGTTGATATCACAAGGGAGGCCAACGCTTGTGACATTTTTGGGTTTATCCCATACCATAGTACGAAGTCTTTGCACAATCTGACAACCCTTGATGATGTAAATCTCATCACCACGTCTTCCGGCCGCATCCACACCATTGTCTCTGATAAATTGTCTTACGTCGTCATATGGCAGAACTTTTGAGCTTTTCTTTCCACCAAATCTGTATTCCAATACATAGGCTCGTTGTGTTGCGAGATATACCATTTTCCGATTTTCTTCCGACAAGATGTAGACGTCGTGTACATTCCTGGCATCAGGGATATAAATATTACGTCTGTGATAGTGCATGTAAAATTCATTGTTTTTCAAAAGTATGACTTCTTTATCTGTTGTGACCAAATATACGTATCTGTCATTGGTGACGTTTGATTGGTAGGAAAAGGCAAAGTTTATCGTTATTCCTTTGATGTTTGATGTGTAGAACTGCAACATCAGCAGGATAAGGAGACATCTTAGTATCAATTGCATCTTAGGTCTGTAATAGAGAAGAAGGACTTAGTTGATTATTAAATAATAGTATAATTTCATTTATTGCCAATGATAGTGTCAGTCTCATTCGCCCTAAAACGGAGTTAAAGCCGTGTAAAGAGAGTGTAACCTTTGAGATGTGATGTCATTTCATTTGTTAAAAAATTGTACATAACTGCCTTGCTTTGCTTTAACTCACTGAAGCAATCAGCCCCTATTTACCTCAAAGAGATGATCCCCTTATATGAACAACCGAGACATCTAAGATCCTAAGTTTCCTAACTGTTATCAACCCCCAAAACAGAGCTGAAAATATATGGTGACAGAGCTTTCAGCAACTATGGTCCAACTAAATGGAACAGTTGGCCAATGTTCGTGAAGATGGCAGCAGTTAAGAACACCTTTAAAAATAGCACCTGAAAACACACCTTTATAAAGAAAAAATCTAAACCCTTGAGTTTTATGACTACTGTTCTTCAAACTGACGTGAAATTATTGGATTTTACATTGTCATATTTTAATCTATATTTATTGCCTTTGTCAATGTAAATATTGCTTTTTTAAATATTCTTTAGAATTAGATTCATATATGTGTGTGTGTGTGGGTGTGTGTGTGTGAGTGTGTGTGTGAGAGAGAGAGAGAGAGAGAG
>JASKDV010177213.1:0-12922 GCA_032466395.1 Aegires albopunctatus
AGTAGTAGTAGTAGTAGTAGTAGTAGTAGTAGTAGTAGTAGTAGTAGTAGTAGTAGTAGTATCATTATTATTATTATTATTATCATCATCATCATCATTATTAGTATTATTATTATTATCATCATCATCATCATTATTAGTATTATTATCATCATCATCATCATCATCATTATTAGTATTATAGTTGTTGTTTGATTGGATCTAGATTATTGTTTCAAACTGTTGCAATTGATTCATTGTTGAAATAAATGTGAACGACCTCTGACAATAAGTAATATACATACATTTAGGCCATGATTATAATAACACAATCATCCAAACTTATTCGGAAAAGAACGATTGCAAAGTCAGACCGCCATTACATCAAGACAACAAAAATACCATAAGCCGTTTTGAAGTAAATATATGCTTAATAACATGACGGATTTATTGCAGCCATCCTTGACCTGTCAAGACTTAATCGGCATTATAGGAGACTTGACTATAATTATCATGAACTGTAACCATAAACAGCATTTTTATTTTTTTTAAGCTGTTTATATGTATTGAATTGACAACCTTACGTAACAACATTGCTATTATCTTATCAATAGTTGTCATTTAAAACACATTCACACCCCAAGTGTGTGTGTGTGCCTGCACTCAGTATCACCAAGTACTAGATCTATAGAATCGATTACCATGGATTCTATTATCATATTATTATTATTATTATTGATCTTTTGTCCCCTTGTGTTACTGATACTATCAGAATGAAATAAGAAAACTTTCCCGGGGCCATCCAATCTTTTTCTTCGTATTACTAACTGATAAACTCCAACCAAACTGAGTATTGCTGTCTGTATGCTTTGAAGGATTTACTAAAGTTAATACGATGACCTATCGATGACTGGATAGATATATTGCATTCTTTGTTTCAAGATATCAACCTATTCGCAACTTTTTATTTAATGATCTTAAGTCCTAGGAAAGAAAACAATGCATGACTGACGATCACTTTATATTATAACTTGCTTCATGTATTGCTTTTGTCTTCTACCAAACAGTCCTCATTTTTCAATGATAAGAGGTCGTGCTTACTTTCAGCCTTTTTTTTTTTTTTAAGTAAAGAATTAATGGTGTGGTCCAAGTAGAACTCCTTAGAGCAATCCAAATATTGAATATCCGTAGTGATGAGAATAGCTGATAGAAGGGGGTCAAAGGACCTTCAACGGTGTCTGGGAGGGGTGGGGTATGGAGGATTTTCTTTTTAAGACTGGAGTGAGAATAAATGACCTGGGAAAATTTTAACGCAAGGCTTAGAGTAAATGGGTTTTACCCTCATACTCAAAAGAAAGTGACCAGTAAGTTGGGGGTTTAGGTTTGAACAAAAGACATAAGGGCATATGGCGTGAAAGAAAAATAATCTTTGAGGGAGGCAGGATTAAAAACACTTGTAAGGCTTTGGGATTAGCGAACCAATCATGCGCTGCCATCTACCAAACTGGGGGACAGAATTTCTATTTTCTTTAGTTTGGCATATAGTTTAGACTTCACCTGCCAATTCCCAATACCCCTCTTCCCTGCGTCCCACCCCCCATAATGCTAAAAGCTTCTCCCCTCCCCTTTCCTTCTCTATTTTTTATATAGTTTTTAATCCCCCTGCCGCTACCATTTCATTTTCATACCCTCCAAGAAAGCCTTTGGTCTTTTTGCTTTCTCTTCTGGCATTTGCCATGCTGGCAGGCCGGACTTTCAAAAGTCTACACAATTACGTCAGCTTTTTCATACCTTGCGACAGTTAGGAGTCGAAATAGCTTAGTACAGCCTTTGTTCCATTTAAGTCTTCGGCTCTTGTATTTTCTTTTTCTCCTTCAACAACTCTACTGGACCATGCCATTGTATTCCTCCAATACATCCCCACCCCCACTCCTCCTCCTCTCTCTCTGTTCCTCCTACTTTTCAGTCCTTTCTTATTTCATCCACTTCTATTTCATAGCCACTCTTCTCGGTTTTATTTAATTTTATTTGTACAGCCACGGTCAATAATATGGGCCCCAGCTTGTATTAGAGAACCGTTACGTCACATGCTTTGCCCTCTCATAGTTATTATTTTTTTTCATTTGGTAAATTTTCGTTACGATTTGTTCTCTACTCTCTTTGTTGGTCTTCCTTTATATCATTTCATTCAATGAGTTTTCAGTTTATTCATCTGCTGGTTTATCTATCTTTTTAATCATTCCATTTTGTGTGTCTATCTATCTTCATTATGTAACATAATCTATTGATTTATCTTCATTTCTTGTCTATCTATCCATCGATCTATCTCTCCGTCTGTCTATCTCTCAATCAATCTTTCTATCTATCTATCCATCTATCTATCAATCTATGGATTTATACTCATATACTGCCGATCAAGAGAAAGGTGCTCCTGCTGTTTGATCAGGTATAACAGTTGTAATTTTAGGTTTTCGAGATTTTTATTTTTCATGAGTGGTATTCAGGTCTATGAAAACCATCGACATGCTATCCCACTTCCGGTCTTTACTTGTGGATTTTTGCGTACCATCATAGACGATTGAAATAAAAGCTCGACTGTGCTATGAATTATTTACATAATATCAATTATGATTTAATACCAGTACATCATGATAATCTGAGAACTTAATAATGGATCTCCTTTTTCTTTCACCGTTAAGAATGATGCCTGCGCCCATTGATGCAATGCTCTTTCATCCGAAAGTGGTATCTAGTTTATCGATGATGAAAAACAATTCAACATTAAAAACCTGAGTTGATAATCAAAACACCAACGTTACAAATTACTTAAAACGTCATATTTTCACAAAACGCGTGATAGATTATGTTCATTCTTACCTTTAAAAACTTTTGGTTTAGAGCTATCAAAATTCACTTAAACATTATGATAAGGTCGCTTACTTGCGATGTCACCTTGACAAAAGATGAGGTAAATCAAGCTATTGACATTTTGCTCTCCAACGTAACGATACCCAACCAGCAATTTATTCATTTATCTATTTATTTATTTATCTATTTATTTATTTATTTATTTATTTATTTATTAATTTATCTATCTATTTATGTATTTATTTATTTAAACAGTAAAACCATACGGCAACTGAGTGAACGCTTTGTTACAAATGATACTGTGAATGGCCATTCTAGACCTGGGCCACCATGCTAACAACGCCATCCCATGACCGTTACATAATTATTATTAAGATTATCACATCTCTGAAATGGGTTTAGATCTGCAAGCCAAACCGCACCACAGTGTTTTGGAGTTTACCCATCAGTCACCACACTATTCAAGAGATCTATTTGGCGACATAGTTTGCTGGTCTCACGTCATTTAAAGAGAATGAACCGGATACCACTACTCGGCAGATGAATTCAACGGCAGTGGGACACATTATCTTCTTAGTAGAATCTTGATTGCAACTTTAATGCCACCATGAAAGATGAAAGGTGACAGGACAAGAGCGCTACCAGAATCAGCAGGTCACGGTGACAGAACGGTTAGGTCGTTGGACTCGCATGCGAAAGGTCGCAGGTTCGAACCTCATTGGAGATACTGTGTTTAACTCTTGGGCAAGATTATTTACACGAGTTGCCTATGTCTGCGGCGCTGTTCTTACGGCTGACGCTCGGTGACGGTATATACCAAAAGACAAATATACCTTCAGGGATGAATAAGTGGAATTTTTATCATTTGTTATTTTTATTTTTTATTTTTATTTATTTATTTTTTTTTTGTCAATTTGCAGCTGCAATAAGCCTTTGCTGACGTTTGGAAAACACTTTACTCGGGGGAAATTGCAGAGTAGTCTATACGATACGAAGGAGATTTACTGCAGTTCTGAATAATGATAATAGGATAATCCCAGATAGGAAGAAAATATTCTTACAAATGAAGAAACAAAAAAAAATCTAGTGAAGCAAGAAAAATTGAACTAGCAATCGTTGCGCGGCACCCAATCGTCTTGCCAAAGTAGTGAGAGTGTTCCTAACCAATTGACCAACGAGCTTCTCAATAAATAAGAAGTCGATTTCAATTTATTCTTTGAAACACTCCACTTACCCCGACTGGCAGTAACTTTGCTTTAGAAAATCCAACAGTTCTGAACACACTCAGCGGTCATACTTCCTACTAATTTGTGTCTTTTTTAATTTACCCCCATTGTCAAAAAAGACATGTTAATAATTAAAACAAAGAAGTGTTTCACTTCGAAATACCTTTTAAATAGGTAAGTGTTGAATATAATGTCATACAAACCATTATCTTTCAAAAAGGAAAGGTAATAGACATGATCATATCGGGTGGTACCTTTCTTTTGATCAACAGTATACAATTGGAAAGGTAATAGACATGATTATATCGGGTGGTACCTTTCTTTTGATCAACAGTATACAATTGTCAATTTGTCTTTTTATCTATCAACTATCTATCATAAAGGCCAATGGAAATCGTCATTTCTCCCTCGAGATTAAAGTCAAGAAACGCTTGAACTTTCAACATTGACAAGTTTCATACAAATTTCTTTCAATAGCCTGCTTATAGCAATCGAGACTTGACAGCGAACTTTGTATTTTCAAGTTAAGTGCCACGAAATTATAACCATGTTTAAGTGCATTCATCCTAAAATGAGTTCTTCTACTACGTATTACCACACTAACATGAATGTTGAACAAACCATTGTGAATCAAAACAAAGACCTACTGAACAGATTTTGATAGTTTTGGTCTTTAAAGAGAGGAAAATATTCTCAAGTTGTACATAGGCCGATTCTACATTGAAATTGTGATTGAAAGAAAAGGTCTCGGATGTCCAAATCCTAACACATCTCACTGAAAACGGGCGTCCACGTATTGGCGAGTCATTTATTCCTCGAATAAAAGATAAAGAATGAAGGCCTATGTAAAGAGCATAGATTCTGATATAAAGTATATTGTCACTTTCTCTTCATTTATGAAGATCGGAAAATGAATTTATATGAAAAAGCGGCCTAATGGAAATTTCGGGGATAATGAATACTCCGGCAATTGAAACAATGAACATTTCCTCCATATGCCCGTTTTCGATGTTATCAAATTATATTCTTTAATGAGAGAAACATTAGAGTTTTCAAGACAAAATCTTTGCGTACAAAATCCAATTTCTGGAATTTCCATATTAGTCTTTTTAGCTCGTGGAGCTTTGTGTCTTTAGTAAGAGGTGGAATATGTGATGGTATAATATAGTAATCTAAAGGAGATACTATTTTGTCACATTTTGAATTTCGAGTTGTGTTCATGGTCATAGGCTATAAAGATCTAGATCTATTTGTTGATTACATTGCAACAAACTACAATCCACCTCAAGACACACACAAGCAATAGCAATAGAACACGAGAATAATAATATTAAAAAGGAATTACTACTGTAGCAATATTCATCAACGACAGCAGCAATTGTAACAACTAAATGTATACCAACAGCTTCAACGACCATAAAAAATAGATTAATTAAAATTATGGCATTTGCAATATAACATCAACAACATTTACAACATAAATGAAACAGAGTTCGAGCAATATAAACAACATAAAATTAAGTAGGCCTACACAGCATCAGCTAGAACAGTGACAAGAATAACAGCATCAACATCAACAAAACAACAAAGGCAACCAACATTAACACCAACAATAATAATAGCACAACTACGATGAGGATAATGGTGATGATGATGATGATGAAATTATAGTGACGACGGCACCATTAAAATTCTAAATAGCAAAAACTACAATGCTGTATCCACAACCACAATAAGAGCACCGCTAAAACCACTAGTGAGCTCAGTAATGACAACAATAATCAGCGACACACAGCAAAGACGACAATAACAACATCATCAGTGATAAAGCATCATAAACAACAGTTAACAATAAACCTCCAACATCACCAACAACAACAACGACAATAGCAGCGATAACAATTACAGCGGACAAAAACACCAGAAACAAAATAGCAGCAGCAACAACACCAACAGGAACAACAACAGCAAGTAACAACAACAGAATCAACAACAACAGTTAGCAGCATCAAGAGCAAAAGCAACAGCATAAAAAACGGTAGCAACAGGAGTAGCAACAATTACAACAACAGCAACAACAGCAAGATTATACAACGACAATACCAACTAAAGCAACATCAAAATCAAATGCAGCAACGATGGCAACAACTGTAACAACAACGACAACAACAGTATCAGCATCAATAACAGAAGCAACAACAGCAAGCATCTACAGCGACGACAACAGCATCATCGACAGCGAATTCAGCAAGTAACAAGTACTGCAAGTAACTGCAGCAGGAACAGCAGCAGCAACAGTAACAACAACAGTAGCAACAAATACGAGCAACAACAGCAGCAATAGCAACACCAGCAGCGAAAACCGTAAGTAACAACAGTAAGCAACTACAGCTACAGCAACAACAAAAGCAACAACTGTATTGACGTTGATAAGAACAACAGGCAACAACTACAACATCGAGAAAATTAAACAATATACAATACAGATAATTTCGAATTAATATCGCTGTCAAAAGCCAATGGCTCCCCAGAAGGTATTGACCAACGATATCTGACCATACCCACTAGCCTCGGAGATCTAAGCTACCAATTACAACCCAGGAAAATAATAAAACCGTGGTTAGATTCATTTCTTTGCTTACGAAGAGAACGCACTGACGTAGGCATAAATTGACAAAATTGAACTTGAACACATTGTACAGGTCGAAAACTCTAAACTTGGCAAACGATCTGTGGGTGTAGGGGTGAGGGTGGTGTGGTCAGACTACAGACGGTAGTATCGCATGACTAGTTTTCAAAACTCCACCAGATCAATTGTTTGACCAGAGCTGAAAGCTATTGCCAGATCCAATTACCAGTTTTGTTTAGTTTTGTTTCGCCTTATTTCATTTTCTACCTCGACTTCCTTTGTTCCACACTTAGTTCACACCATTTTGAAGTTATAGATTTTAACTCATGACGTGGGAAATGATTACAAAAATATCTTTATCTTTCTGTACTATCATAACATTATATTAGTTATAGTTCTGCTGCTAGACAATAATGATGAAATTGGTAGTGACGGTCGCGGTG
This sequence comes from Aegires albopunctatus, assembly GCA_032466395.1. NCBI lineage: Eukaryota > Metazoa > Mollusca > Gastropoda > Nudibranchia > Aegiretidae > Aegires > Aegires albopunctatus. The sequence continues at coordinate 7,146 of JASKDV010177213.1, forward strand.
GTGATAATGGGAAATATGATGATGATAATAATGAGGGAGGGGAGAGAAGGTCGAGAGAAGAAGAACGATACCCATGATGGCACCGTTTGTGGAGAGGTTAACATGATTGACTTGCAATCGAAAGATTGTGATTTCGCTTCCCGCTAGTACTTGCACCGACATTGTCCTCAGAAAAGTCTTTTTACCGCTCAAATCCATGGCTTCCGCTACCCTCTTCCGAAAGCGTTGAACACTATAAATTGCCTTTTTAGCTGTCCACGGACTCCGTAACATAGTAATAACTTGGAGTGTTCACCGCTTTTGTGATGAACGGAATGGAACGGGACGGATGCTGAGGATTTGAGTGTTTTTATCATTATAAAATCCACAGTCCCCGTTCCACTCCGCTTCTCTCATCACAAAAGCGTCAAACATTATAAGTAATTACTGAAGTTCGATAAAGTTCAAAAGTTAAGGGAATTTTAGTCTGCCAAGGTAGCAAATTTGAATTTTAAGAAAATTGAGTTAAAAGTTGAAAAACAACAATGGAAGGAGATAGATTGCCTCACAAAAACCCAAAATTAGACCCTTTTCGAGGTTGTTATTGTGATAAATTTATTAACAGGATCAAGATTGATAATTGGACTATCAGATTCTGTTATGAACAAAATGTCTCTTGAAATGTCATATTTTGACTTGGAAGGTCCTTGCATGAAATAAGCTTTTGCGATATATGATGGGTTTTCCCGTGCGCCCATACAATAAGTACATGCAATAATTTAAAGCGTTCCCCGCTTTTGCGATCAGCGGAACGGGGGATGCGGATCTGAGCGCTAAGTTCTTGCTAATCTTGTCCACGGAGCGAAACGTAGGCTATGGACAACTTAAGTAATAACTAAACGGTTTGACGCTTTTGGTATGAGCGGAGCGGAATCTATGGATTTGAGCGTTTGTATTCACTCGCGTATTTCGCACCGCACTGAGGTTAAAATCATTGTCCATTTGCTAGCAGGAAAGCGCTGAAAATCGATCCCCATGGAGTATGGAGTTGAAATAGCACTAGACTAATATTGTCAGCGTAAAAATTGATGTAAAGTCGGTGAGTCTCTTAATACAAAGACATCTTTAATTTTTACTCCACGACACATTGAAATCTAATGGAAGAAGTTAATAAGTTTGCACATGTAGAGGTTCCCGTAATCTATTCCCTGTATGTAGAATGAATATGATGAGTTCTTGTTATCATTATGATTAACATCATCATCATCATCATCATCATTATCATCATCATCATCATCATCATCATCATCATTGTAGAATATAACTCAGTGGACGACGAGAGGTGACAAGTACAATTTAACTCAGTGGTATAAATGACAATAGTTGATCACAGTTCCTACGTTTAATTCAATTCATCTTGACCCTTTTTGGGTAGGTCAGCCCCACAGAGTAAAAGATTCAGGTTCTTGAATAACGGAGATAATATATATACAAGGGCGTAATCACAGATTCATTAGCACATGAATCTCTTTATGATATAACTTATTATAAAGGCATGAGTAATATAATAATGTCTCTGGATCCGGACATAGATCTACTTGCTATTATTGCAAGGATGCAAATTATAATTCATGGATCATGTATCGTACCTTTTAGTGAAGGAACGTCCTTATTTAAAAAAAAGATATTAATAAGATAACATGAGTAGTCGTCTTGAATAACAGGAGTATAAATTTAGAGTCATTTCTAATACAACATTCTTGATTCTCCAGGAAGAAGGTAATTCAGAACCTACAATAAGTTACTATTGGCACACGGGTTATTACTAATCACCAATGCTCACTTAAGAATCATGGGAAAAAATAATTGTATACTTAAAGGCACAAACACACTAGAACCAAAACTTCCCGCAATATATAATTTGAACGTTAGAAAATAATCGAGTATCACAACAATCATCATCATCATCCTCATCATCATCATCATCATCATCATCATCATTATTATTATTATCCTAATTGTTATTACTATTATCATTATCATCATCATCATCATCAACATCATCATCATCCCTATTTTTTATAAAATGTATTTATAGATTTTTGCTGTTTTCCTTTCTATCCTTATCTTTGACATCGTAGTCAATTTATATATATATATATATGATACAACTAGAGTGGCCCCAGAGGGGATAACAATATGTAAATCGGTATATAGAACCGCAAACCTATTAACGTAGCCAAAGCCGTTTCGTATAATAATTTATGATACCGTTTTTCAATAACAATAGCGGAAACGAATTAAGACGTTATGGTCACAGCCATAGAATCTAGCGGCAGGCAGGAGGATTCAGAGTTTCTATAAAAAGAAAGGCTCTTCAATGATCTGTCATAGAAGGCATGAATTCAACCCTCAACATCTCATAATACTTTTAAAATGAGTCCAGTAGATCATGGTGGACTGATTTGTAGAATTCTTTTCACTAAAATATCTAGATCATTCTACTACAATGGTCGATGACTTATGTTTCCTATTGTAACTCTGGTTTTTATCATCGTGGCACAAGGTAGTCACGCTGGCCTACGAGCGATGCTGTTGGCCTTATTATCAGCATGAACTTGTAACATCATTAATTTTATCATCTCCTTATTCCAGTCATTACCAACACCATATTATTTTTATCATTTCGTCATAATATCAAGTTTCAAGCTTGGCCGTAATAACTTTGTATTTTTTAAATTTCCTCCAGCACTAACAGGATGTGGTTTGTGATATTTTCTGTGTATTAATATTATTTTCATCTCCAAGATAAAGTGGTTTCTCTAAGAGACACGTCTTTTCTTGAAGTGCTACTTCCTGGAAGCTTTATTTTTCAAGCGGGCATAATTTAAGTGCATTAAGCATTCTATGTTTTTGATGATGACTTACAAATTATAACAGGTCAAGCCTCTTTGTTCATTAAAGTTTTCTTAAGAACGATCTTAATTAATGATATTATTACGCAGTGCTATTTATACTACGGAAGAAAGGAAATTAGGTAGAGGACACTCCTTGAAAAGGTCAGAGGTTTGAAGTTAGAGGTTACGATGAGGAACATAATGTAGAGTGATAAGGCTAGTCCTTAACAATGTAATATACCAATTAATGACGATATTAATGACAACAAAGATAATATTAAAGATACTGTTTTTAGATCCTCTAGAGTCAATGACTTACAATTTAATGATCGATCCATATACTTGTAGGCCAGGTAGCTCAGTCGGTAGAGGGTTGGGATACTAATCTGCGAGTCCCGGATTCAAACCCCCAGTCTTGGCAGATTTTTCTCGTGGCCTCCCTGTCGACCCAGCAGTAAATGGGAAGCTTATTCTCTTAACATCCGGCGAAAGTAAAGTCGGCGTGATAAGCAGTGGCAAACTATCGTTTGCCTTAAAAATTGGGACTCTACTCCTGATTTCTCCCTCTACTCTCAGTTATGAGTATGGGAACAACTTTACCAAGTACTCGAAACACAATGTAATATAATGGAAATAGGATTATTTAAAACTTGGAACACTTATGTATCGAGGGTTAAGTATCGTTAATATGAATAAGGTTACCATAGACCTTAAATTTGTCAATACAAGAACTGTAAATGATAGATTGTAATTCGATGGAAATAAACTGAGGGTCATAATGCAGAAACATTCATATCAATCTGAATAAAATCATTCCCACCTCCCTTTTCCAAGAAATAAACGCGTTAATTGCAGAGGGAAACGTATGTGTGTCGGAGATAGGAATGGGGGGAGAGGGGAGGGGGGGGGAGAGGTTAAAAGTATTACATGTTGTAGTTGTTCCAAGTTGAGCGCGATAACCAACCTACTGGACCATCGATACCAGACATTCGATTATAATGGGTATCGATATTTCTTTTTCTTTTCAAAACCAAAATACAATTTATAGGTACCATCTAATTCTTTCTGTCCCAGTTCTAAAATACTGTACAGTAAGTGTATTGATTTTTATTTTGTTACTTATCAAAATTGAAATATTATTGGATAATCATTCTATTCTTTCTCACGTCTTGCCCAAGGTCTTTTAAATTACATTAAATTTCATTCCATTGAGGCCGAGCTTGGACAAACACATATCCCTACTACTACACCCTTGTTGTACCCTCACGTAAGTCTTGCAGTCAAGCTTCCGCCCTAACCTCCGTATTCCTTTGAAACATAGCACCCTGTATTTTAGTACCCAACCTTACTAGCTCCTATTCCATCCCTTTAAGGCCAGAATTTACACTTCTATCTCCTTTTATACTTTGGACGGTTTTACATACATGCGTTGAACGTATGCGGGAAATGTTCTTTGATTTCACTCAAGAATACGGCTGTTTCCATATCTATCAATAGATTATTGTTGGGTTTCTTAAAACTAGAACTCGTAGTGGATTATGAAATTTCAGGAACACATTTGAAAATGAAATTGCCAATAGACCTGGAGCTTTAACGACACAAAATATTTATAGGGAATACGATCGAATGTACGTAATGTCGCTTTTATGATTTTTAAACTACGGAAAGTCTTTAGTTTTTCAAATAACATTCACAATTTTCCATCATGCAATTCAAATTGTTAATGAGATTTGAAAACAAAATTTGATTTCGCTACAGTTAAATTCTACCACCAATTAATTCCATGCCGCAAAACTCATGTGATAAATGCAATTTGGTATTACGTTTGTAATAATCTACCTCAATTGTATAAAAACTCTTTATAAAATCATAATGCTTTTCGTAGATCTAGAATCTAGATAAATTCAGCGCATGTATGGAAAAGCTGATTTGTAGTTATACCCTCTTGAACAGTTAGGTCCGTTGGGTCTACATCGTCAAACTTAAGTGTCTGGTAATAAAAATTCCTTCATAGACGTCTGTTACAAAGAAATGAGTAGGAGAAGGCAAGTATTGAATGAATGAAAATATAACAAATGTAGGAAATGAGGAAGGAGGATCAAATTAAAGGACGAAAAAGACTGGTTGTGATAATGAATGGAAGTGAGGAAAAGATTATGTAGGGGGGATGATGGTTGGAATGCGATGAAATTAATGTGGACGATGGTAGGTGGGGAATACGGGGAGATATATCAGTGTTTCTTTTGAAAATTCGTCATGGATTTTATGATAATCATCAATCGTCTTACAAAGGTACAAATCATATGCTGTGAAATTTGAAAAATTAGCAATACACCTATCACGGGTGATGATTGTTACAGTTAAGTTGCATTTAACGGATGGGGGATGGTTTTGGTAAGCGATATGGAGGGAGAAAGAGAGTGACAGAGAAAGAGAGAGGGGGAGAGGGAGAGAGAGAGAGAGAGAGAGAGAGAGAGAGAGAGAGAGACTTACAGACAGACAGACAGACAGACAGACAGACAGATAGACAGAGAGACAGAGACCGAGAGAGACAGAGACCGAGAGAGACAGAGACAGAGAGAGAGAAAGAGAGAAAAGGGCAAAGAGAAAGAGAGAGAGGGAGAGAGAGAGAGAGAGAGAGAGAGAGAGAGAGGAGAGAGAGAGTCAGACAGAGAGAGAGAGAGAGAGAGAGAGAGAGTCAGACAGAGAGAGAGAGAGAAGAGAGACGGACAGACCTAGCAAAACAGATATAGAGACCAGAGAATCAGAAAGTTAGATTCGATAAAGACCTAGATGTTGAAGGAATGTCGTGTGAGCAAGTCGGTAATGAGAAAGAGAGAGAGAGAGAGAGAGAGAGAGAGAGAGAGAGAGAGAGAGAGAGAGAGAGAGAGAGAGAGAGAG
>JASKDV010177223.1:0-12920 GCA_032466395.1 Aegires albopunctatus
CCCCCCCCCCCCCCCCCCCCCCCCCCCCCCCCCCCCCCCCCCCCCCCCCCCCGCGGGCACGCTGCCCAGGAAAATCTTTTTAAAAATGGTTAATATCAGGTGCATTCTGGGCCACGAAGCAGGTGCGTCATCTAGTGGGGTCCGGGGACATGCTTCCCCAAGAATTTTTTTTCAATAATAGTTAAAATCAGGTGAATTCTGGACCACGAAGCAGGTGCGTCAACTAAGGGGGTCCGGGGACATGCTCCCCCCAGAATGTTTTTTTAAAAAAGGTAAACTCTGTGCAATTTGGTACTTACTGGGCCATGATGCAGGCGCTTTGACTATGGGGTTCGGAGGCGCGCTTCTCCGGAAATGTTATGTAAAAATGGTTAAAATCAGGTGCATTCTGTGAGACGAAGCAGGCGCGCGAACTAAATTGTTAAAATCTGTGCAATCTGGTGCATTCTGGGGCTTGTTTTGAGGGATAATAACAGCATTGTTTTTGGTGCTAAAACTAGTAAGACATAGTAAATTTTTTACATTTTTTAAATTTCAAATTTTAGGTGCATGCTCAGGGCAAGGGGAAAAGGGGTGGGGGGGGGGGGTGGCCGAGCTCTCAGGAACCGAATCACCGCGATAACCATTAAATATTTGATTGTTGTTTTACCTCAGAGTAATGACCAGCCTTCCTTCAGAGGTAATGGATAATCTGTAGTTAGACAGATGAGCCTGGCATGAGTTTTTGCTTAACCAATTGGTGAAGCTCATTGAATGACGATAAGTACATAAGTGCCTAATTGAAAAATTATTTTTGGATCGTCATGAATGGTTTTGTATAATTTATAATAATCTCCTTCTACCGGCCTAGAAATAAAAAAAAATGGTCGAACCATTCTTCTCCGATTTGCCCGATAACATCTGTACCACCTTGATCCATGCTTGAAATGAAAATGGCTTAAATGAAAAAGTGCCCACGGCCATTTCCAAAATCCGCCATTACTTTCCATCCTTTTTGGCCTTTTGCTTCTGCTGAACTACTCACTCAGGAAACGAGTAAAAAGGCGGAAATAGACTAAACGAATTTTTCCTAAAAAGGAGTAGCAGAAAGGCAAAAGGAGTTTTGTCACCCCGTGTATCCTTTCTCCTTTCTCTGTGTGCCACAAACCTAATATCTATGCTAATTTCCCGCCTTTTGGGCATGAAAACCAGCCACACAGAAAACGAGTAGAAAAGACGGAAAAAGACATAACGGATTATCCCCAAAAAGGAGTAGCAGAAAGGCAAAAGGAGTTTTGTCTTATCCCGTTTCCCCTTTCACCTTTCTCTGTGTACCACCTACTTAATTCAAACAAAGGGACCTTTCTATTTTGCTAGATATTGGTTGTTGAGTCTTGACCTACAATGGATTTTTGCAGCCGACCGTTTTCCTAATAGCCAAGGAACGGTTTTTGAAGAAGGATTTTATTTTATTCTAATTTGTAGAAAAGACAACTGCGAGAGATCTTTTGTTCACTATTGATGTAAGTCGTGAAAGTGTTTACTATCAATAACTAAAATTCCACATGTCCATAAGAATTGTCTTATTGTTGGAAGCTAGCTAATGTAGACCTATGTCAATGTAGGCCTACCCCCAGTGACACAGAGCCTCAAAATCTCAAATAGAAACATCACTTCTGATTTGAAAAGTGACTTATTTCAACAGTACTAGGAACAGGCAACAGTAGAAACATCACTCCTGATTTGAAAAGTGACTTATTTCAAGAGAAAAAAAAGTTCTCTTTCAAGTCTCATCTTAAACATTCACAAAAAGTAGGCTCAATTATAATAAGTGCACTGAAAATTAGGCGCTGTGTCATTTAACGCACTGTGTCACTGGGGGTACAGGATTTAAAAGGTCCTATTATGAATTAAGGAAAATACATGTACAATGTAATAAATTTAAAGGAACAAATGAATGTCTTCATGATCGCAATCATTTTTTAATGTCTCTTTATCTTTCTCCAGCCAACTTCTGATAAAATTATAAATTGACACGTTTAGAAGAAGCAACAAGAAAAGTTTCAACGGTACTGGAAACTGTAGGCAACAGTAGAAACATCACTCCTGATTTGACAAGTGAAAAAAAAAAAAGTTCTTTTCCATGTCAAATCTAAAACATTCACAAAAAGTAGGCTCAATTAAAATAAGTGCACTGAAAATTAAGCTCTGTGTCATTGAACGTACTGTGTCGCTGGGTGTACATTGACTCTAGACGTAGGCCAATGATCAATGTACTCCCAGTGACACAAAGCCCGATTTTCAGCTCGCTTAATATCGCTGAGCCTGATTAATGCAAGTTTTTAATTTATTATAATTTTTTTTGTGTATTCATTTATTTATTTATATATTTATTTATTTTTACACTAGACGTGTAAAGGAACTTTTTATTTTTAAAACAAAACAATCAATCGCTTTCGAATCAGTTTTTGTATTGGATTTTGTCGCTCTGTGTCACTGAATGAACCGTATTACTTGGGGTAATTTGACCTCATCGAGATCTCAATGTAGGCTAAAATAGGCACTGCAAAATGCATGATAGCCTTATTAAAAATTTATTGTCAGCACCAACGAAAAGGCTATTATCTATATCTAAATATAGAATACTCGATCTACGTTGCTTACGTTTTTACTTTGCCATTTTTTTTAAAGCAATGTAAACCCCATAGAGTTAAAGAGACTCTTAAGTGTTCTCTCTCTCTCTCTCTCTCTCTCTCTCTCTCTCTCTCTCTCTCTCTCTCTCTCTCTCTCTCTCTCTTTTCCTCTCTCTCTTTCTCTCTCTCTCCCTCTCTCTCTTCCTCTCTCTATCTCTATCTCTATCTATCTATCTATCTCTCTTCTCTCCTCTTCTGTACTCTTCCCTCTCCCCTTACATACGACTCAAAAAAACAAACAAAACAAAAACAAACTATCATGAATTTAGGAAAATATATGTACAGCGTAATTAATTAATGTCTTCATGATCGCAATCATTTTTCAAAATTAATGTCCCTTTATCTTACTCCAGCCAACTTCTCACATAAATTGACACGCCTAGAAGAAGCAACAGGAAAAGTTTCAACAGTACTAGAAACTGTAGGCAACTTGTGTGAAATCAATTTTAATAACATCTGAGTTGGCAAGTGTTCCAGAAAATTGTGGACAAAGCACAATAACACATTGCAAAATATTTTTTTAGAATGAAAATGCTCATTTGGAATTTATAGGTATGGAACAACTAAGAAGAAAGTGAAGATTTTAGACGCATCAGTCTATTTAGAATCGAGTGAATCTTTTTGTTTGGGGCAAATCTCAGAGTCGACAGAAACGGGGAAGGCGATACTGCGATTCCAGATGAAGCGATAGAAAAAGTATGTGAACTTCAGGATGGCGATGAAGATGCTATGAGAAAATTATTGATAAAGCTCATTTGTTACATGAACGATCGAGCACCAAATTTGTGGATATGTGGAGGGAAGATACTTTAAGGGAATTAAGAGAAGAAGTTTAAGAATCAGTAGATAGTCTATTGGCGAACAAATAATATCAAATCAACCATAAAGTCCTATAGAGACCATTTTTTGAAGATGCTGCGCAGGTGTTACCCCACCACCAAGATTTTTTGAAGATCTTAAATGCCCGTCAAAAACCCAAATTTCAAACATCGACTGATTGAGTTGGCCCAAAACCCGAATCTTCTCATTCTCTATTAAAATGTCTTGGATAATTTTTCCATCATATCCCAGGCCCCTTCTGGTCCCATGTGCATTTCGAAAAATTTACTTTTTAACGGCTTTGTTAACAATTGAAAGAAGTTTTAGACCAATGTCGTTTGTCACCATAAATAATACTTGATGCTGATCGCTTCCCAAACTTATAATTTCAAACAATTTCACAAGAAACAACGAAGAGACAAAGCAAAACGATGAGGACGACATGAAATGGGTGATCGTGGTCATTAGCATGGCAATACCCAGGCCTGTCATCGACCATTCTAGCACGGTAGTTTGAATTTTTAGATGGTGTAAAATATGCAATTTTTTCAACTTTATTAGGAAGCTCATTTGCACCTTTGATGATTTTGGTTTGCGAGAGCAATTTTGGACTGCTAGACACTAGTCAATGAAAAGGATCAAAATATAGTTTATTACATTATCATACATCTGCGATACTTATAAAGCAGGTTCGAAAACAGCTCAGAATATGGTACCAAAGGCTAAGCTTTCATGACAAGAAAAAAGTGTGGAAAAAGCTTTAAAAAGGAGGTTATCCTCTCAGAGGTACATCTATAGTAATATAAATTTCCCTTATGTTCACTACAGCTAGGGCTGAAACTGAAAGTGAAGAAATGGATATGACAGTCAAGTTTTCACACCTCGGAAAATGTTTTGGTGTATTCAAGTGGCCAGATAGAGAAGATCTTAATACCATGTCACGCATTAAGTAAATTAGAGACAAGCATCGATATCCAACCCCGTACTCGAGCAAGGTCATTCAGGATAGATTTGACTTTTTCTAATGCAATGATTTTGATATTTGACAATTAATCATTGTATTATCTATTTTAACCTCATTTTTTTTATGAGAGTCAAGTTCAATTTACAGTGTATTTTACAGATAGTTATGAATAATAATCTTGTGCAAAAGTCCTGTTTACATCGTGCAATTAATATATTGATGACATTTTAACTATTGCAAAACCTCAAAGAAAAAATGACATTGAAAACAAGACATTTTTAGACTAATTTTAGGCTCATTTAGCCCAAAAAGCTCGTAAACACAATACATTTTCATATTTTGCTAAATTGTTTTATTGTTTTACTAAAAATGGAATATCCTAGTTTGGAGTTTAAAGTAGCCACTCCACAATAAGCTCCTCGGGGAGTTGAGAATTTTTTAAAGGAAACTGACTGGCAGAGAATGTATAGGCATACTTGTTATTCTGTTTGCTTAAGCAATGAACTTTATCATAAACGTAGTGATGAGACCGTTGCAATTAATATCCGTTAATTTATGCAAATTTATGCAAATAATTTTTTTTGTTTTAATGCAAATCAAATCTGAATGCCAGAAATAGATTTTCCATAAATAATATTGGGGTATGCAAAATTTCATTGAAAAATATTGATATTTAATTATTTCAAATGACAATAATCTCAATAGTATGAAAAGAGACATACAATTTTGGCCCATTTTCCCCTTATTTTTTCTACTATTATAGAAAGACCCCATTTCAACCCCTACTTTGATCAATCATAACTTATGTTTATTTTTGTCAGATTTCAAAAATTTAAATAACATTTACTTCGTCTTATAGTGGTCTTTCACATGCATATCAAACGTTTGCAATAATTGAAAAATGAAATTTATCATGGTATTACTACATTCTTAGACATCTACACTAAATTCTTCCTTTCGCCTTTCTCTCCTTTCTGCTTATCTTTGTGTTCCTTCATGTACTATCATCATTACAGACGCCCTTCTTTCCCTATGTACAAAATTATCATCTTTATTTCCCTAATCTTCATCATTTCGAGCGCTATAAAAATACAAAATGCACTTTTTCATCTAGAGCCTTAATGATAATTGTTGTTACAATCCAAACAGTTGTGGTATGGTGTGACCCTTCGGTATATATCCATGTCCATCTTTATTTCTAAACTAGATAAAAATAATTCGAAAGTTTAATAAGAAACGATTCTCCGCTCCGAATATTGTCATTACCATAATAATACAGCATCTCTATTACCGGAATAGTGTCAATGACCTTAAGAGTATTGGGTTGGGAGAAAAGTGCAGGCAAAACGACCCAGACTTTGTCGGAGAATAAACCAAAACAAAGTTGCATTTAATGACCTATGATGGTGCGCATGGATTTTACTCACAACAGCTAGAGAAACTTTGATCGAGCCCATTTAATGTCAATGAGAGAAGTTAAGCAATGATGGACATAGTATACAAAACATTTTTTGACATTTTAATGCCTTCATCTTTCGCTACTATGTGCACCGTTGAAGTATCGGATTGTATTAAAATATTATGACTGAGATATTACAATATAATGATTACTGTTCATTATAACTCGTAGCCACCAAACTACTAAGAATCCTGTCATAATGTGCGATGCTGTCTTCCAACTAACTACATGTATCGCCGTTGTCTTATGAACCAGGAAAGTTAAAATACCAGTAACATTTTAACGATTTTCTCAGAGAATGAAAAAGTGGTTACCGAAAAATGATATGACTTGGTTTCAGTGTTGGCAGGAATTATAGCATCTATTAATCTGAAATCTTAGTACTATTAAAAGGATTCAGAAATTATCAACTTAATTTAAATGTGTTCAATAATAAGAGTCAACCTGACATAGACAAATAGACAACTACTACAATATAAAGATATGAGCTAAAGGCAACCCTTACATTCATATCGACTTTGAACCTGGCTTGTTGAACCGATCGAATCTTCCATCAAATCTTTTGAATGGCAGCGTATGCAAGGAATCAATGGAATAAGTGAATTATTCATTTTAAGTTATATCAGATGAAAATAGAGTTTAAAGACAAACTTACCCAACAACACACTTGAGTATCGGTCATCGTCCTATATACCAAAGTCATACCATGTACCACCATCGTACTTTATTTATGTCCCATATAGAGTGTCTATATCTCCCTACCGGCTTTAGTTTCCCAAGTCGCCGTTAATAAAATCGTTGTCTGTAGCTTTCAAGACGTACACGTCATGTGACACGCCTTCAAGGCTCTTATTATGTTAAGACGACCGCATTCACCAAGCGGTGCTGTTTACCCGATTTGATGTCGTGACGTCATTACAACGATTTATGACCTGAAAGTCTCCGTACTTGACAAAACGTGATACTCTGAATCCGCGAACATCGAATAAGGAAAAGAGATGAAGCATATTGAAAGAATTTGGATTAGTAATCAGTGATAGGAAAAGAGATGGGTAAGGTATGCCACAACGGTCAAAAGAATTTTCATGGTCCTCAAACATTTAAGCAACAGCTAGAATGAAATGTGAAAATTTTAATACTGAAAATGATTTTGACTGGATTACATCTAGGATGTTTTTCCTAACTATGTCATGGGCCATCATCTGTAGTAACCAGAACCCTGTGAGGAATCAGGGTAAATTAAATTTGTCTACAACAATGTTATCATTGTCACATTATTACATTCATCTTTTTGCAAGACGAGAATAACAATTGCAGTCAGATGAAATACAGTAATATCAACTTAAACATCCAAAAGGAGACAGTCAACTCTTACCATCCAATATGCTTAGGAAACCCAGACCACTACAACATCTTTAAGCTATGTTATGCGGTGGAACCGTGATTGATGCATACCAATAAACAACATTTGTTAGCACAAGAAAAATACACGAATTAGATCTCCCGTCGCAACGTTCTTGCCCATCAATCCTCAGATAATGATATTATGTTACCGAAATACATTAAAATATTGTTGAGTAATCAAAGATTCTCAATAATCAATATTTCAACAATCGAATAAAATATTGATGTTATACATCGATATCACAATCATTAATAGGCACAAAAACTGTAATGTCTTACTCCAATTTTTTTACATCTATTTCTATGACAATGATAATAATAGAAAGTGAGCTCTTTCAGATGCGCATTGTGGCCACCACACACACTACGCAGTCTCCAACTGTTCAGTTACTGCACAATTACTGCTGAGTTACTGTGCAGTTACTGCACATTTCCATAGATGATCTGTGAATCGCTCACATATTCATTCAGATTCCATTCAGAGGCTAGACAGGCTAGCACAACTTCATTCGCATTTGAAACCATGTTGATTTTCGGTGGTTTGTGGTATGTGTAGTGTGTGGACTCAAAAATATAAACAGAAGAAGAACTGTGCAGTAACTGCACAGTAACTGTGCAGTAACTGTGCAGTAACTGTATAGTAACTGTGCAGTAACTGCGCAGGCTCGATCTTTAACTGCTAGTGTGGGGTGGCCATTAGATAACGTAATCTCTAACAGGCCGCTTTATTCCTTCTCAAAACCCTTTGGGTTCATATATAGGTGCGTTTACGGTAGGATATTTCCTCTAGCAAACTTACAAAATCCTATCGTCTAGAACTCAAAACACCAAAATATGGTAGAGTGTATAACCATAACCATGTGTCCAACCTCTTGCTTCTACGGGAAGTTGATTTCCGGTCGGCTTGAAGCATAGACGCCATTTTACCTCGCTAAGCCGGTAAGCAATGTTTTTGTAAAATATTACAGGTCTACTCAATTTAGACTCTTTAAAATTTGCATTTAAATTATCTTGATAACTGTAGAATATAAAATTAATCTTCATATCACTAATATATCCTTAGAATAGAAATAAAAAGTTCAATAAATATAAACCAAGGTAGACTAGCCAATCTTGGATAGAAAGACGCCATTTTGATCCCAGTGCGGATAAGCGATGTTTTAGTAAAATAATAGTTTTATTCAATATAGATTCTCAAAAAATGTGCATTAAAAATAACTTTAATAACTATAGAATATATCATTAATCCTTATTTCAATTATATCTCCTTAGAATAGAAATAAGAACTGAATAAATAGATCTAGATCTAGAGACCACGCTAGATTAGCCAACTATATCTAGACAGAACCTAAATCTACATTAAATCTTAAAATCTATAATCCTGACTAGACTAAAATATAGCTCATTAAACAGCATAGACCATACTATCTGATAAAAATTATAAATCCACCATTTAAACCATATTTAAACATGATTAACTATATTTGACTAGGCCTAGAACTATGGCTCGAGACAGTTCAACTTAAAAATCTCAATTTACTGAATGAAAAGTAAATTCCCTTAGAAAAACACAAAACAACTAAACAAATATAATCTCAGACCTAGACCAATCAGCAATAAATTTTATATTATATATGATTCAAGAAAAGAAACAAGGAAATTCAATATAAAATCTAAAAACTCAAAAACACTTCGATCTAATCTTATTAGCTAAATTCTGCTTAGCTGTTATCTTAATTCAATCACTAGCAACTTTAGAGACAGGAAAAGAAGATAAATGTGATTTCAGCTTCCATAAATTATATCCCTTATGGTACAACAAAATAAAAAATAAAAAATCAAGCAAATTAAAAAACTTAGATTTGAAAATAGTTCTCTTAACAAGTAGTTAACGGAATCCAAAACCTGTAACCTAAATAAGAAATAGATTAGATCTAGTCCTAAATGTTAACCAAACCAAACTTCTAGAAAACTTAGATCTAAAATCAAAGAGACTGTTGGCTTATATTAATTTTACTACTCCCAGGAGACAATGAACGTCTCCCGGGGTCGTTTAGTGTAACTCCAACTAGATTGGACCTAAGCATAAATCATGATCAACCAGCTAACCTAAGCTCAAACCCATGCAGACTTGAATTTGAAATCAAATTTTTTTTTCGGGTTTCCTTCTGCCCCCTTACCCTTAAGTTGCTAGGATATAGAGTGCCACGTCCTATCGGAGACGGACTATAATATTAGAGGTCCCATGTGTATATATGTAATATACGCACGTAAAAGAACCCTTGGCTGTTTACAAGTCTAGGATAACCCTGATATCACCAAAGTAGTGGACATGGGTTAAATTCAATACAACAACAACACTAAAAAAAAACCCAAGAAAATCCAGAACTAGGCATAAGAAGGCTAAATGCCCTTGTAATATTTGCCATAGGTATCGTAAAAGCAAAGAATTAAAAATGAATTGTGATAATTGCAATGCAACAACACACATAAAATGCTTAAAAAATTGATTCTTCAATATTATCTACATCTAAAACATCCTGGACATGCCTAGATTGTGGAACCCACAACTATTTTGTGCAAATTTCTTCCCAAATAGTAAATATCTAAATACCTCCAATAGATTTTGTTTACTTGAAAATGCCAAAGAATTGGATCTTGATTTAAACACCAGCATTAAAATCTACCACAACTCAAAGACCAAACATTTCCAAATTATAGAATCAACTCGCAATGAGCAAAGAAATGACCTTAGGTCTAGACCAATATTTAACCCAGATAAATGTTTAGAATCAATTATTATTAATTTCCAAAGACTAAAAAAATATAAAAGCTGAATTTCAAAAGATGGATATTGATGAAAGCCCAGACCTAATCATAGGAACTGAAACCTGGCTTGATAATACCATAAGGAATAGTGAAATTAACTTACCAGACTATAATATATTAAGAAAAGATAGAGGTGATAGAATAGGTGGAGGTGTCTTAATTGCAGTCAAAAAAGAAATTGATAGTGAACAAATAGATACCAAAAACCGCAATATAGAGAGCATTTTTTGGAAAATAACGACCAAGTTCAATCGAAAATTAATTGTAGGATCAGTATATAGGGCCCCAAACACCAAAGAAGAATACATGAATAGTCTAGCTAAAGAATTGTTTGATTCAGATGGTAAAAATAGTAAAGCACTTTTTGGGATTGTGGTGATTTCAATTTCCCAGAAATTAATTGGGATGCAAATAGCACAGAAAATAAAACAAGGTTAAACTCAATATTTACAGACACAATTGATTCTCTAGGATTTACTCAGGTAATAGATTTTGTTACAAGAGAACAAAACATATTAGATCTGTTCTTTTAACAAATAATCCCAACCTAATTTTTTTTTAAAACGTTTAATTCCAGGACTAGGTGACCACGAAGCAGTTGTAATCCAAAGTAATATTATACCTATCAGAAAGATAACAACTCCACACACAATTTCCCTATGGAAAAAATGTAATCTTGATGGACTTAAAACAGATGTCAAAAACTTTTCTGATAAATTTAAACATAGATATAAATACAAATGATAACATTGATGAAATGTGGAATCATTTAAAGGAAAATATACAAGAAATGGTAAACAAGCATACTAAAATTTCAAAAAGATCAAAAACCATGGTTCACAACTAAAACAAAAAAGAAAAGGTGGTTTAGAAAAATGAAATCTTGTAACTTAGAAAAAGTAGAGAACAAATATAAAGAAATCAGAAGGATATATGCCAAAAAGAATTTAGATTAGCTCATGCAGAATACATAAAAAATATGATTTGTAAAAATAAAAAAAAACAAAAAAACAACTAAGGACATATATATCAAAAGTAAAAGACAAGAACTGGTGGGCATTTCAGATCTAACGGATAAGAATAAAATAATCCAAGAAATAAAGCTAATTTGCTAAATAGCCAATTTTCATCAGTTTTCTCAAACCCTGAACCTAAAATAGAATGTAGAAGACCAAAAACAAACTTCAGTGAAATGGAGCCTATTGTAGAGATGGGGTACTAAAGCTATTACTTAACATCAATGAACACAAGGCAACAGGCCCAGATGATATACCACGTAGATTAGTAAAGAACTGTGCATTTGGAATTTTGGACTCATACACTCTACTTTTTCAAACATGAATTAATCAAGGAAAGGTACCAACGGATTGAAAAAATGCTAGTATAGTTCCATTATTTAAAAAAGGAGATAAATCTAAAAAGCTGAAAACTATAGGCCAGTCTCATTAACTTCAATAACCTGCAAACTATTAGATTAGAGCACATAATACATACAGTGCAGCCCATTTATAACGACATCCTCTCCATTGCGACATGGTGCCCAAGTCCCGATTTTTTTCCCTATATCATTAGTAATAAAAAAAAACTAACTATAACGACACACATTTTAGTAAAAACACTGTAAAGCGGCATCAATGGGGCAGTAATCGGCAAAATCAAGTCAGGATTTTGGTCACTCTATACACGTTGGAGCAGTACATGATAGATCAACATTGTATAAACGGAGTGTCTATTCGGAGCTGTGCTAGGAATAGTGACAGACAAGCATGAGATAATATAAATAATGGACTTCTTGGGATTTCTGGAAGAAAACGCTTTCACGACTTTGACGAAGTCATCCGCACTCTAGACATGTAGGCCAACAGCCTTGATTCTAGAACATCTCCCTCTTTCTTTCTCTCTCTCCTTCCCCTCCTCTCTCTCCGACTTAATATGCCATGCATGTATAAATATTTTTCTACTCCAACTTCTAATTCTAGGATGGCGGTTTGGCAGAAAATCAATAAATGTATGTATTTAAAGCCGTCAACATTATTGGACAAAAAGCAACAACCCCCCCGCCTCATTTGCAAAGACACTTAATAACCCGCTCCGTCTAATAACCTGGTATCTTTGTCAACCATGGGGCGGGTTATAAGCCAAACAGGACTGTAGTAGAACTAGTAGAAGGTGTAGAGTCGGGTCCAAATCCTGTACTTTCAGGCGTTCTGCAGGGAACAGTACTTCGACCGCTCTATTTCCTTATATTAATACATAAAAATGACATATATTGTAATCTCTCTCCTGGCACTCAACTTAGACTCTTTGCTGATGATAGTTTGTTATATAAATAGAGAAATAAAATCTAGCACTGACTGTAAAATCCTGTAAGAAGACTCACACACACACTACAAAAATAGGAAAGTAAATAGAAGATGGATTCCATCCTGGTAAATGCCAAGTACTAAAAATTTGTAGAAAAAAAGAAAATTGATAATGACTACAAAATACACAATCAAAGCCTGAAGGAAACTATAAAAGTACAAAATACTTAAAAAATACTTAAATGAATTAAGATGGAAAGACCAAAACAAATCAGTCTGCCAAAAATCAAATAATACTCTAGCATTCTTAAACAGAAATATATACCCACAAAATGCCCCAGAAAGATTAAAGAGCAATATTTCAAAACCTTAGTAAAAACCAATTTTAGAATGTGGATGCTGTGTCTGGGACCCCCATCTTAAAACCCAAATAGATAGCTTGGAGAAAATACATAAAAATGCAGCAAGAT